>BGPR01026218.1:0-20936 GCA_013235015.1 Araneus ventricosus | reverse complement strand
AATTTCCTTCGTCTTTCTTTTCCCAAATCCTTAATTAATTCCTTTTCCCGTTTTAGCATTTATTTCACTAGAATCTTTACTGCCAGCTGTATTGATGCAATCGAGCCAGACGAATCAAGCTTGAAATATTATCATGTTATGATGTTTCAGACTAAAGGTTCGAATTTCCTTCGTCTTTCTTTTCCCAAATCCTTAATTAATTCCTTTTCCCGTTTTAGCATTTATTTCACTAGAATCTTTACTGCCAGCTGTATTCCCTGAGTCTTCTTTTTCATTGAATCAAAACTCTCATGACGAGAAAATGTCCGGATTTTTTTCGATTAAACGATGAACATCAATTACTATTTTGTATCTAATTACAGTATGTAAATCGGAAATTATTTTGAGTGTAAAACGAATTCAAAACTCCCGTTTAGGCTACACTTATGGTCTTTTTACTCTCTCATACACGAAGTATACAAAGAGAAAGTATTGCAATCGTCAAAAAAATTCGAACTCGAGATTTTGACGAATCTCCACGTTTTAGACCTCCCTGAGTGCGAAAAACACAATTGTTGAATTATGTCTGCCTGTGTGTCTGCCCCTCGAACACGACAACTCGAAAACTATTAGAGCTAAAGGGCAGAAATTTGGTATGTGATCTTTACACATGATTTGTAGGTTTCTATCAAATTTTGGACAAAATCCGACCACGGGAAGTCTGTCTGTCTATCTGTATGTCCGTGTTAATGTGAACGCGATAACTCGCAAACTTAAATAGTTAGGTGGATAAACTTTGGTACACATTTTTATCATCAGCAATGCAGGCTTGTATCAAATTTTGGACCAAATCCGTCGAAGAGTTGACTATTTTTTTCTCTACGTATGTTAGGATTATGCGAGAAAGTTTAGGGGAGACCACTTCCGCTGGTTAAAGCTAACTCTCTTTCGACTCAATATTCGCACCAGCGAGTTCGGGCTTAATGCATCTGACAGCCAGAGATAAACAATAGCATTCTAAAACTAATCACTGACCTTCTTGGGGAGGCTTTAAAGAAAAAAAGGATGGTACATGGGTACAAAAAAAAGTCTCGCTCTCGCGATTACTTCCATGTAGTACACAGGAGTGACGCTAGTGTCGGCCCGACGGGGGCGGGCACGACTTGCTGTACGGGGGGGAGGAGTGTAATGAAATTGGTCTCAAATTTTGGCAAGATCTTTATTTATCTTCTAGTACAGGGTTCCCAACCTTTTTACCCTCTCGTACCCCTTGATTAGTCTGTTTATTTTCGCGTACCTGCTACATTCAAACCCTCCCTCCAACGATCCTTCTATACAAAAGAGTTTCTATCAATAATGTTAAGGGCTTAGGTAAGCTTAAGAGTCAATTGACTCGAATTAATAACATTTGCAGGTCTTTTTTTTTATTTTACATTTCATTCCACTTTTACAATAATATTAGTTCAACGTCAAAACAGATGAAATCAGTATTGTAATAATTTCGCATTAACCTTCTAAGGAAAGCTAAAAATTACACCTCCTTTTGCTTTCTTTTTTTCGTATTTTGAGGGTAGGTTTAAGACTTGCACAACTTTCACTTTTACTTTCTACTCGAACTTGGGGAAACAAAATTCTGTAAAATATTTAATTCCTTATGTTTTCTTGTGTCCGCTATTACTGACTTTCAGTTCGTGTACCACAACTGGTCCTTCGCGTACTCCCAGGGCTTCGCGTACCACAGGTTGGGAACCTCTGTACTAGTAGAATACTCCGTTGAGTCAACGGGTACAAAAATTTTCCTCGACGTGAGGGGTGCCCCCTTTTCTGGATTTACGATTTCAGAGACATTTCGGATAACTTGGGTTTGGGTTAACCCGAGTTCGGTTAACCGGGGTTTTACTATAATAGAATTCTTTATGTTTTTTGTAATCATGTAAAATTATAGACTAAATTTAAATCCTATGTAATTATGATAAGGGGTTGCAAGGTTCTTAGAATCAAGCGTTACTCCGTAGCGCGTAGCCCTGCTGATGAGTTATGATAAACAAATGGAGTATTTGATCAGGGCTGGATTATTAACTACGCAAAGTATTCAACTATCGTTTGCAGTATTTAATTTTACGCTTTCTTTTAATTTACAAAGACAGTGCCCTCGAACTTATTAAATCAAAATTGTGAATCTTTTAACTTTTAGAACATTATTCTAACAATATTCTCGGTTAATTGCCTTTTTCAAGTTTTATAATATGTGGTTTTATAATTCTAAAAGAATAGGGTGCTTTATAAAATTTAAAAAAATGTTCTATACTACTATACTATAACTACACAGTACTTAGATTATGATTAAAAAAACAAGTTTTATATTATGTTGTTTTATAATACTAAAATAATAGGGTGCTTTATAAAATTTAAAAAAAAAAAGTTCTGTGCTATAATTACACAGTATTTCGATTATGATAAAAAAAAGGTTTTGTCATTTTGTATAAAATTACTTTATAATTTTGCAATTTTTATCTGTAACCAACTCTCTTGAAAGTGTCCAAAGTTTTATTGCGAGAAACAATTAAGACGTCCCCGCCAGCCGTAGTATTCTTTATCGTAAACAAAGTATCCGAATGTTTTAATGAATTATTCAAATATTCTTATAAAGTCTACTCAGATGAAGTCAACGAAATCCAATTGAAAGTTGAGTTGGTCAAAAACTCATTTAAATAATCTGCAAAAAATTTATGTATTGAAAAGCATGAGTAAACTTTTGTCGCCTTCGTTTCTTTTGGGGTATTGTTTGCAATAATTTTAATTGAAACTGCGTGAAAAATCTGATTCTTTTTAAAGAGCAGCGAAGAACTGTGCAAAAACATTGTATCACAAAAATATCACTCATTTTGAGCTTTTAGTTGTCTGAAGAACCAGAGGTGTTGATTTTTTTCCAAACTAACTATCGATTTCTGAACTAAACTTCTCAAGCTGTTGGGTTTATAGTTAAATTTTTCTTCAAATTGTAGCAACTTTTAAAGCTAAACTTTGTGTTTTAAAGGAGATTTTAGCTAAAAAATTATTTCCTTTGATGAATCTATTCAGAAATCTCACTCTTTGATTTCCTCCATTTTCGCGTGCTCCTTATTTCAAATGTTACTCCGGATTTTCTAGCGTGTATTTTTACACATAAAAACCGTTCCGAATGTTAACGCATGTCTTACATATGATTTTGGAAAAACCTGTTTTTTCCTTGTTCTGTGTAAGTAATATGCGACCTTTCTAATCAACGTGCCATTATAAAAATTACTGGTTGAAATAAATTCAATTTCTGATCACGTAAACGAGATATCATATAAAAACGTGATGTCATGAATAAAAAGCTTGAAATGTTTCTGTTCAGTTATAAATGACCTTATTACAACTCTGTCTGATACAACTTTAAAAATAATGCACATACTTGAAGCAACGTAAAGCATTTTAATCTGAATCATTTTAAAGTTAGGAGAGTTTATTGCATTTGAAATTACTTTAACTTTTTAATAATGTTTTCATTAAACTTTGGAAATGCAGCCATTTACAAAAAAATTGCCCAACTACTGCATTAAATCGCATTTGAATACTAAACAGAAGTGCAATAAATAGTATAATTTAATTTGTAAAATAGCGTTCTTAAATATAATCCTGTTCTGATCTCATTTCTATCCTGATCGGATTAGAAGATTTATTATTCTATAAATCTAAATGAAAAAATATTGCTGTAATAAACAAATTAACATTTCACACTTGAATCGTTAAACGAAAAAGGTAACTTGATAACTAAAATCAAAGCTTCTTTCAAAAGTATTTCTTTAAGAGATAATTTTAATTATTTTTATTTATCTTTGAAAGAAAAAATAGAACTAATCTGATTAGTTGTAGAAATATACGATGAGAGTCCAAGGCTCAGCTGACCGCGGATTAACCTCGGAAGTTTTGTTTGGCATTGAGAAAATGGCAACGGAGAGAAACGCAAACGATCGAAAGGAGAAACAGAAAGAACATTGCGCTTTTGGCGCGTCATTTGGGTGAGGGCGGGGGGTAGAGCGGACGGGGAAAGGGATCAGAAAACACCTGCGCGGAACCGTTATTTGCGCAGAAAAGGGATGGAGAGGTCTGGAATCGGCAGTCGACGTTCGAACAGGAAGGGAGAGCAAACGATTGAGAAGTAGTTCTCTTCATGGGCTTTCCCTGCACATCTGTCACTCCCTGAAGACCATGTGGACGAACAGTTTTCCCTCTAACTGTTCCATTGTTATCGTTCATAAAAACGGGTAACCAACAGTGCGATGTGCCGGCTGTTCCGGATGGGAGCGAAAACCTGACGGAGGGATTTTACAAAAAAATGGTGGGTTTCTGTTGTCTCTCATCACGGTTTTGTTTCCCAAAGATGCTAACAATATTGCTATTCCACAATTTGTTGTGAAATACAATCTAATTAAAGGTTTCTGTAATGCAGATTTGCTGTTTGTTATCTTTAGGGGTTTAGTAGTTTCGTGCTTTGCATTGATTTTTGCCATGGTTTGCACGCAGTACTCTGTGGTAAGTTTTGTTCTCTTTGCTAGCAAATAACCAAAAATAAATAAGAATTTCAAAATTGATTCTTGGATTTGCAAAAAAAAAAAAAAAAACCCTTGATTGATATTTTTTACGCATTTCATTAAATATCGGGAATCGAATGTCTTCAGAATTCACTATGTACTTATGACTGAAGTGAAACTCCTCGTATAGAAACGTACACTGAAAGTGTGACTTATTTTGACGAGGACAAATGAAGCTATTATGATTTTTTTAAACTCCAAATCATGCTTATCCGTTATTATATTCCTGTTTCTTTTAGTAACTTTCCTTGAACTTAGTCCTTTCGTGGATTTAATGACCGGCTTAACTAAAAGTTCTAGAACTTGAAATTTTTCAAATGCTTTTCTTTTGATTTTCATTAATGATTTTGAATACTTTTCAGTTTTGCCGTATTTTCAAAAGATAAGCTTAAAGTTAAAGAAATAAATGCTGTTGAAATCTTGATGATTTAAAAATGAAAAATTTCCTGTGAACTCGTAAGTAAATGTCAGTGTTCCATGAAAGTGTTCATTCATGAACTGAAATCATATTTTTAAAAAATCATTAGTTATTTAGTTAGAAAATATCATTTCCTTGATAACTTCAAGTTCTAAAAAATTTAATGTACATTGAATTTTCTCTAAAATAGTTTATTGAGGTTAAGTGTTTTTATTAATGAGTGTGAGCATTCAGGAAATGTCATTGAAAAATATTTGAAAAACAAACCTTGCATTTTCTGTCGTCTGATCAAGATACAGGTTTTGAAATTTGTTGAGAGCCTGTCTTGAACAAATGTTTGGCAGTTAATTTTTCATTGAATTTTTTTTTTTTTTTGCTATTTATCTTTAGGTAAAAAACTTAATGCTGTAATTATATTTGTCATTTCCAGGTTTTTCATTCTTTTTGTGTATAATTTATTAAATGCACATTTGTGTTTACTGTTTAATTTGTTAAAAAATTTTGGTATTGAAATTTTTCATTGTGCTTTTATGTGTTGATTTGCATTCTTCTAGAGTAGAAGAATGCAAATCCCCCTCGCACCCCCCCCCCCCGCATTCTTTCTTACTGTACTTTCTGCTAATCTAGACATTGGAATGACCTTTTCACAGGAAATCCATATTAATTTAATGAATCACTCAAAGTGTTATTAAATGTTTTCCGATATTCCTTTTAGTTCAGTTGTAATAAGTATAGCAAGAATCACAAAAACGAACAAAAAAAAAAAAAAAAATTCTGAAGAATCTTATCAAAAACTGTCAAAACATTTATTAATATAAAATATTTACAATAATCTAATTTACAATCATTTTTTAATGTTCTGAATTAAATGTTTTTAGAATTATTATTTCATTCAGTATTGTTCAGGATGTTCTAGCTGAAGGTATCCAAAAGCAATGGTTTAAACTGAGGGAACTTTATATGATTAGTTATAAAATGGTTTGTCATCTTGCCCTTGGTTTCTATCAATGTTAGACATGCATGCTATTGACAACTACTTTTTGGGACATTTTTTACAACAGGTCAGGCTGCTGCTTTCCTGTCCTTCTAGATCTCCAGACATAACTCCTTTGGTGAATTTTTTGTAGAACTTCATCAAAGTGATTAACTATCAGGAAATAGCTCACTGTTTGGATGAATTATAACTATGTATCTTTGTAACTGTTGGTTTAATAACACCTCGTATGACAATAAATTAACATTTGTACTTGTGCAAAACCATGCATAATACTCATAGTGAACTTCCTTCTTAGCATGCAAAGAAACTTGAGGTGTTTGCTCTTTTTAATGTAGATGAAATTCTTAAGTAATCATGTATGCTTTTCTCAGCCATATTTGCACAGAAATACTGTCAAATGTCTGTAGTATCCAGGAATATTTGAATTCTGCAGATTGAATTCCCTGGGTAATTCATTTATCAGACAACAGTTTTGTTTCAAAACAGGCTAGAATGATAATCTTATTTATCTAAATCATCTAACTTGCCCTTTGGAAGTATTTTAAATAACATAAATTGTTATTCGGAAAAAAAAAATTAAACCTGATATATATCATTATTTTTTCAGAAGTCACCAATTTCAAGTTTCTTCACTGTTATAGGCTTCTGTCCTTTTCTGTTCTAATATATTCTCTGCCAAGCACATTACAATTCACACTGAATGTTGTGTGCATGCCCATATGTGACATGCCACAATATTCCTGTGTAATTTTTACCATTTCCTGTGTCGTAATAAAGAGCAGGCCATTACCATTAGATACCTTTAGTTGGGATTACCTGTTTTTTTTTTATTTGGTAACAAACGTGCATTAGCATATTAGAGAAAGGTTGACTGAAAGTTGTATTCATAATTTCAGAATGAGGATGAATGGGATGAAATTCTGCAACGCTTTCGCGAAGAAGGCCTCGACCCCAACCTCCCGGATGACCGCAAACTCCTCTATGTGTGGAGGTGGTTGGTGGATGCAGAGACCAACTGCATCTCCCTGCGCCACCAACTGGACAAGCTCAGCAGGAGGCAGTCCGACGAGATGGAGGTAATCCTCGCTCTCACAGTATATATGATAATGAATCATTAATCTCTTTTGTTGATCAGCTATTTTGGTACTTATTAACTCTTTCAATACAGAAAAGCCCCAAATGTCCATTCAAGCAAAGTACAGTGTGCATCCAAAGCATCTAGATATCTTATCAAAATTCTACTCCCTTCCATTAAGTTTGATTGATTGAGTATCTGAGGCCTGTACTTTGTTCATTAGAGTGGCTTATCCACATGGGTTAGGAGACAGGGAGATTTTCTTGGAACTCTCATTTCAGCCAAAGCCATTTCCTTGTAATAAATCCCCCAATAGCCATCGGTTAAGTAGAGTCCTCTTTTGTAGATCAACCTGTTAAGAATGCAAACTAGAAGAATGCATTGCAGTTTTGAAAGGGGTAGACAATTTCTCTTATCTGTGAAAGAGGAGCTTGGGCGTTCCATTATTCTGAGATCCTTGAGCTGCAAAGTTCTTAGGAATCTGAGGGATAAATGAGCTTCAATTCAGTTCCTTGAAAAAATCCCCCCCATTTATGATGAACTGTCACTAATGCCAGCCTATGTTGCTGTAGTACCCAGCTCAAAAATAAGGGCAAAAACAATGCTGGACCAAATATTTGAACATTTCCTATCTGAAGAAAGATAGTGAATTATCAGCATAAACTTCTGAAAATTTATAACGGTGGATCCAATTTGTGTAATAAATTGAAGTAAATAATACATTTCATTCACCTGAAATTGACCAAATATGTTTTATCAGACTAATCATTATTACTCAAATATTCCAAATTCTTATGTGAAGGTGGAAGAAATTAATTTTTCTAGTGAATCTCTTTAGAAGAAGCATTATTGCTCTTGTCAAGATCCCTAATTTGCATGTAGGAGAAGATTGAATTTGAATACAACATACAACTAAATGAAAAAAAAAAAAAAAAAATGTAATGTTCCCTTTTGGCTCAAGATTGTTCTGTTTGGATCAAGTTGATAAGTTATTGAATCCTGGCCGACCTTTGGTTTCAATTAGTTAATGCAGGTCAGTTTCTCTTCAAAGGTTCACTAGAAAAGCATGCCTTCCATATCCTTTTGGAAGCAATAATGCTGCTTGTTTAGCATTACTTCAGAAATTGCCAAACTTTTTGATAATAAGCCTATTCTTTTGTTCCTAAATAAATGATTAACAGGAACTGCTTTCTTTTATTTCACCTATTTGTCAGTAGACTGAGGACTTTGATATGACAATTTGCTATCTGTTTGTAAGTATTTCTCCTGTCAAAGTCAGTTAAAAAAGAAAAGAAAAAAAAAAAACTGACTGTTCCTGCTATATTTATTTGATATGATTCTGGATAGGACTTAAACACCTTGATGGCTGAAACATTTAATCAATCTTTTAAAAACTTTGACTAGTCTTTGTATGAAATAAATATTAAAAAGGAATTAAATTAAGATATGGTATTCATTTAAAGGAACAATCCTGATGCGATACAATTATTAATTTGATTGAAAATATTTTTGTGGATCAAGTTCATATTTTGACCATTTTACACTAACAGTGCCATAATAGTGTAGAAATGTTATATTTTCTGTGTAATAATGATTTAAGTCCATAGTTCCATTTGTGTCCACCAGGCAGCAGGACCAATTAGAAGTTTGCTGTTATTTTAAATGTCTCTAAGCAACTTTGAGGTTTGTTTTCTCAGAAATGAATATCTTTAGACTTAGTCTGCTTTAACTCTGAACTTTTCATTTATTTTCTAATTTTCTATACAAAATTCCCATACAATAAGCAAAGAACTGCATGCTACTGGCTATAGGAAACTGAAACAATGTACGAGTTGCTTAATCTTTTTCATGGGTGATGCAGATGTTATAACAGCAGATATTGTTCCATTTATAGTACAACTGTTGTGCCTATAACTCATGAAGATTCAGTGGCTTAGCTACAACTTTTGCTGTGACAAACTGGCAGCTTTCTGCCCTTCTTTTTTACAAGTTACATAAATCTCAAAAGTAAAAAAAAAAAAAAAAATCAGAGAAAAAACCCATTTTATTAGTAATGTAATTTGTCGTTGTCATCGATCTCTGAAGATAAATTGCAATATTGCGAGTCCACCATCTGCCTTTAACATATCAGCAATTTACATACCAAAGGCCAAAAATATGAATTAATTACACAAGTTATTTTTTATGTCCATAATGATTGAACTATTGCTGTTGCTCATATAGTTATATAGTTGTTATAAATAATTATAAAACTATTATCCTGCATGTCTGATTTTGCCGCCCTTTTTGAAGTGCTGCCTGGAGTGGACTGTCCTCTCCCCCCCCCCCCTTTAGCTATGCCACTGTGAAGATTCCCCCCGAACTGATCTATGATTCTGTTGATCTCTCCTTCCTGCTTTCTTTCTGTTTTTTTTCTAATTGTGTTACTGCATGTGTGAGAATTAGATTTGGCCATATTATGAAAGAGTATAAATACGTCATGCATGATTTAAAGGGACTATAAACATTTTAAATTCTGTATCTTGAGACGGAAACATACTTTCCTATTTCTCTGCAAAAATTCTCTTGTTTTCTAAACGCATCTTTGAGATTTGTCCATTTTATAGTCTAGTTTAACTTGCTTTGTCCTCTAATTGATGGGAGTTGCCTTTAGTAATGCTTCAGCCGATTTTTCTCTTATTGGCCTTGAGTTAAGTATAGTAAATAATTATAAAATACACCTGATAAACTTAATTTACTTGCTAATACATTCTTGGAAATATTTCAAGAAGAAAGTGAAATAGTTGTTGGAGTGTGCTATAAATATAAATAAAAAATAATTCAACTGTTCCTTCATATAATGCATGTCAAAAAATATTTTTTGTACCTGGCTAGAGAATAAATGTATGTATTTTAATCTCAATATAGTTAAGTCAAAATTTGATGCCCTACATTTTATTTTGCGTCCAGGTAATTTTTTTTTTTTGTATATTAACACCACCAAAGAGCTGAAGCTGTAACTTAATATGCCAATAAAAGCATATAATCTTGTTGTTCGTGACACAGCAACCTGAAAGTATTACACGCTTTCTTTTGATTCCTTGTTGTTTGTTGATTTTTGATTTCATTTTTTTTAGTGCTGGTCAAATGCGATTTGGAATTTGCCAAAAAAAATAAATCAAGATGTAATTTTATTTTTTCAGATAAATATTTTACCAAAAAAAACTAAAAAACTAACATCATTTGGAATCTTATTTATCAGAGTTCAGGGCAACAGCATCAGTGAAAGAAAATAGACTGTTTTGAATTTATGTTAAACTCTATATCGGCCTATTCTCCCACTAAACTGGATTGACTACTTGTTTTTAAACAGTGTTTTGAATTTTGAAAGCCGCTTTGATTTTAAATAGCGTTTTATTTTATGATTTGTCGCAAAAAATTTTATAGATTGGCAAAAAATTTAAAAACCTCAAATCTTGGGCTATGTATACATTAATGTAAGTACCTGTGTCCACTAGAGGATACACAAGTTGTAACTGCAGTATGTAAGGTTACATAGCATGTTTTGCTCCATGTATCCACTAGTGTATATGGGAGTGAAGGGTTTGATTGCTATTATTGCTTAGTAAAATGATGATTTATGTGCAGTTCTTTTTTTTTGTACTGAAATACTTAATTGTGATATTTCAATCTAGAATCGGGAGTTGCATGGAACAAAATGTGCAAGCTTGGGAGGTTAAGGCATCGAACTTTAGGAAGAAAACAAGAGATCGCAGGAACAGCTCAATTTTAGTGGCCAAAATTCTGAAAAAATTGTTATACTGGCAAATCAATCAAATGCTTATCGAGGGGAAGGGACTTTCAGACATCACTGATCTCGTAAGGTTTAAAGCAATTTGCCTATTTGTTTGACATGAGGACTGACCGTGTAACTAAACTAGAGCAGGAATCTATTCTACGTGAGGGCGTGAACAGTTGATTCGCATTTCTTCCACTTAATTTGACTAGTTTTGAAGCTGCCTCCTTATATTCAAAGGATATTAGATCACAAAAGTGAGATTGATGCATTTTCCTTTTTTTTTCTTTAAAATTAGAGAGAGAATTTTAAATAATAATATTAACAGTAAAAAGAGGTTTCCTCGATTAACTGGCTACGCTACTGGAGAGTACTGCCTGAGGCCCACTAATGAACCGTCAAGATATTCACCTAAAATATGCACGACAGTTGCAGCAGCCACCATGTGTCTCAGTGGTGGATTTTGATAATATGAGCCACTGGCTTAAAAAATTGTTTTGAGGCCACTACCACTAACACCCCTAATGTCGCAAATCCACCATCGGCCCCCCCCACTGTAACAATTTATAGTTGAATAGATTATGAGGCCCCTAGGGTCTGTAGTGAGTTTAACGGTGCTAAAAAACGGCTACTGCATAAAAAAAGTTATTCACCAATGAACTGGGCGAGACATTTTATGGCAGAAATTGTGCCATGTGGTTAATGTAAAAGTTCTGTGAAAGAATGCTAAATTGGGTACTTATCCAATTAGCCTGACAGCAGATGGTAGGAAACATTTGACCAAAAGTATATAGTTATCTTCATTGCAAAATATGCTACCATGGTGTATGGATTTTATATTGACATCTTAGCATAATTATTAACAGGAAAGTATTATTGCTGCCAATATTTATTATTGTTTGTCACTGCTCCTGCTAATGAAAAGTACCTCTGGGATTGTGTTTGTGGTTTTAGACACATGATTTATTTAGACATTATAGATATTTTCAAGTCCTTATATTGCATTGATTAATATTTTCATATTAATTACGCCATTGGTTATATCAACTATTAAGTTTTGTTTGCTTTAGTAAAAAAAATATATAATATTGTACAGGGTTCAGCATTCTCCTGAAATTTTGAAAACTCCTGAATTTTACTTATTTTTTTTCTACAGCCCTGAAAACCCTTGAAAATTGTTTTTTATCCTGATATTTCTTTTGTGTCCTGAAAAAATTACAATCGAGAGAGCAAAAAGATAAAATTATGATAAAACATAAAAATAATTTTTCTATTTTTTTCCTATTGAAAGGCTTGGAATCCTAAATTCTTACTTCTGATTTTACTTATGTTTCCAAAAAAGAGTCTATCATGATGTCTAAGTCAAATTTAACGGGAAAAGTTGGGAGAATTGATATTTAGTATACTTTTGCCAATTTATAAAACTGTCCACACTACTCACAATTTTACCCCTACAATTGATTTTTTTCACATTATCTCCTGAATTTTCTGTACTGTAATTCTACAAAAAAATCCTTAGAAACTCCCTGAATTTAATTATCATATATACAGTATGAAACCCTGGATTGTTTAACATTTTCATAAAAGTTGATTCATATTCACCAGTGACATGCAAGTTAATCTTGTGTTCCTATCATCATATTGTTATTTTTGAGATGATGGACAGAAGCTTGATTGAATATTATTTGTGTGGAATACCTGCTTAGATATTTTTCATAATTTCATTTCCACAAGTTATTGATGTAAGCATAAATTTTAGCATGATGTCACATTTATGCGCAAAGCATAGTTGTCCAAGTGCACAATTTGTGTTTCAAAGTTGGCAAGAATTGCAATCTAAGAATGTGATACTGGCCATATTTTGCAATATATTTCATGCTATGATGGGAAAAGTATTCATGTTTGTTGCTGAATATTATTTCAGTGGTGTGCTTACAAAAGTCATTAAGTCCAAAAAATATATGTCTTTAGATATAGTCAGTTTAAACTAATTAATTTGAGTTGTTATGAAAATAGTAAAAATTATTTTGCATAAATTTCTAGTTCCTATGGTTGGTTTACTTATGTTTAGAAACTGGCTATGTCATAAAATAATTAATTGACTTCTAATCAACTGCAGTGTAGTCTACAGCCAGATACAAAAAAGAAAATTGTAACTGCCAAAAATTCGAACTCAGATTTTGACGAATCTACACTGTTTTAGAATTCTCCTGAGTACTTAAAACACAATTTTGGTTATGTATCTGTGAACACTATAACTCAAAACTATTAGGCTACGTGATGAAATTTTGAGTATGTGTGGTCTTTAAACAGAATTTGTAGGTTTCTATCACAAATCTTTTGGACAAAATCTATCCACGGAAGTCTGTCTGTCTGTCCGGGCAGTCATGTGGAATACTATAACTCAAAAAACTTGAATAGCTAGATGAATAAAATTTGGAAGGTTTTGTCATCATGTTTTGGGGTCAACTGGCCAAAGGCTGACTGTGTGTTGGTCTGTGAATGATACTTGTTAAAATTATATATCTCCTAACCCCTTTGGCTTAGATATAAATAAAAAAATTGGTATGACATTTTGCTAATATTAATTATAGATCTGTGCCCAAATTCGCTCTTGAATCAAAGAAAAATATGCTCAAATTGCATGATTAATTTTTCTAATCCGACTTATACGCATACTGGTTGCAATCTCTTACAAAGATGCGGGAAGTATTATGTCACTTTGGGAGTTCTTGTTTCATTTTACATGTGAGATTGAAGTAATCTTATGCTAGTTTAACGAACGGTGTCTTCTCCTGTTTTCCTCCTCCAGACACTGAGCTTGCATTAGCTACAGTTTGATAGAAAAATAAATATTGTTGTTTTTAATACATACGATTTCTTTCAATATGATTCTTCCACTCCAAATATTTTACTTTCATCGCTATAATCAACAAATGAAAAAGCCTTCTTGATAGTCAATACGAATTTGGGGTTACAGTAGGTTCAAAATAATTTTGCATTCCACGCGAGGGGGAAGGAAATGACAAATGTTTGAGAAGTATTTAGAAAGTTTAGGGAGGTCACTCCTGGCTGGTTTGTAATTTCTGTGACTTTTTGCTTGAACTCTGACAATTGGATATTTACATTGTTTTGTTGTATCATTTGAAAATTCAAATTGTGTTTGTTATATTTATTTATTAGAATTTTTATAATTTAGTTATTTAGAATTTTGTAACCTGATGTATCTTAATATAATAGTAGATAACTATGTCAGTGATAAAATTGTTGGATGTAATAATTTGAAAACTTTGTAGTGTGTTGTATTACAGCAGTTATACATGATTAGTATTTATTGAAAAATCAGAAATTTACTCAACCTACTAGTACAGAGTTAATGAAACTTCACCTAGTTTCAATCATTATTTCTATGTACTTTGTTCCAATAATAATTTCTCTACTTGTTGTTTATCTCTTTCTGAACTAACTATAGATACTACTTTAATCCTTTATGCTGTTTATTGGTATGGTTCCTTTTAAAAATTTTTTCTCAATCGATCCAAATTATTACCTACTGGAGTTCTTTTCCTAAATAAAGTATAAAATTTCTAGAGAAAAAAAGGAATCCAGACTCACAAGATTTCTAACTATTTTTACACATTCTCGGCTTCTACATATATGATAAGTGACACAAGCAAACTGATAAAACCATTTTCACCCTCAAATTATGGGATACTTTTCATCAGAGATAATCCAAGCATTTTCTTTTATTCTTAACTTATTTTGTAAGAGTCTGTAAAGTCTCAAGAAATAAGGAGAGAAGGGAAAAAAAAATGCATTGTAAAATTAGATTTTGGTACATGTCTGATTAGATAGATCTTAGAAAAGTGCATAGTCTATATAAGGGGTGTTGTTTGCAGAAATTATTAAATTTAAGTTAATATGCTCTCTATAAGTTTGTGCTGTTTATTCTAATTAAGTGAAAAGAGGTAGAACAAAACCAAGTTAGATTCTGAAGTGTTTATAATGTTCTTCTGTAAAATGTCAGCTCATAATTATGAGTTTAATATCGATTCATAAGAAATAGATACTTTAATCTATTAGCGCTTC
Source organism: Araneus ventricosus (assembly GCA_013235015.1). Taxonomy (NCBI): domain Eukaryota; kingdom Metazoa; phylum Arthropoda; class Arachnida; order Araneae; family Araneidae; genus Araneus; species Araneus ventricosus. The sequence goes on along the minus strand of BGPR01026218.1, from coordinate 5,987 downwards.
ATCATCCTGTTTATAGGATGTTACATTTCACTTCCTTTGGCTAAATCCAAATGTATCTCCATTGTCTTCTTTTTTGTTTCTTTATTTTATGAAATCGATAGGTATTGCTAAATGGTTTTAAAACAAGGCATCACCAGTTAGCTTAGATTTTGAATTGCACTCTCATTAGCTGGGAATTCTTTTGATTTTTTCCTTTCTTTTTAATTTCTGAGGTAATGCAAGAGATTAGAAGGTGATTTTTCTTTTATTTTTGATATTTGCTGTATTTTAAAATCTTTTTAATATTTATGTAATTTTAAATATTATTTTCTATTTTAATTCTTACTCACAGTTAACTAATCTTGTATTGTTTAGACATACTTAATAGAAACATACTGAAATCTATGCTTAAAATCACACTTGTACGGTTAATGGGGTTAAACTCCAGTTTCTGCTGATGGAAAGCATGTTTACTGACAAACTTTTCAATCATATCTGTATCCGATTGTTTATTAATCTAACTTTAAAGCTTGTACATTGACATTTTGACAGACACAGGTTATTTGTTTTGCACGCGTTTCAGTGATACTAATAAATGCCATATTTTGAAATTTCCATCATAAATATGATTTTTTTCATATTTGCATGCATACAAAAGTAGTCGCTATCCAGTAATCTTATTTACCATATTCCAGTACTCTTTTAATTGAAGTAAGTTAAATTAGCAAAATGTGTAAAGAATTTGACAAAAAAAAAAGGTTTTATATGATCAACTGGGTTATAACATTTCCTTCCTTAAAATTCTAATTACTGATGACCAAAAAATTTTTTTCTCTGTAAACATCTCCTGTCATTTTTACCAAATTAAAAGTCTTATATGTATTAATTGCCTTTGAATCAGTGAAAAAAAACCACTGAAATTGATGTACTCTTTTATTATTGAAAATTGGCTGTTTTCTGATTTTTTCCCTTTCTAATTGTCTTTATAAACTATTCTTGAAAAGTATTTAACTTTCTTTTATCTACTGTATTTATTTTGTAAACGTTTAAAATATTTATCACTTCTAATTTATTTTATAATTTGCAGTTATTTTGAAATAATTTGAAGCAATGAATTGAAAATCAATGAATGGAAAGTTGCTTTTTTTTTCTTTTTTTAAAAAACTGACCTCAATCTCTACATCTTTAACTATCTTTGTATAATATGAAGGATAGCTTAGAATAACTAAGCAATAAATAGTTTTCATATTGTCTTGCTATATAAGGGTCTCTCCTTCCTCACACAACTAATTTCTTTTACACCTGCTAAATGAAGAAAAATATGTAAATGAAGAGAAGGAAATGAAATGAATCATGATTGGTGCTATTTTAATGCAAAATGTTGAAATTATTATATTTAAAATGATACTTTTTTTCAAATACCAAACACATACATATATTAGGCTGAAAAATAGACCTGGTATAGTGTAATTGTAAAATATGACCAATTAAATTACCTTTTATAATGAGAGTAAATGAGTTACTATTTTGTATTGTTATATTTATTCTGCCTTTAACTGCATTATGTTGCTTATTGCTGATGGTTTTCAGGATGAATATGAGGAAGAATCAGACACCAGCAGGAGACGAACATGAAGCACGGAAGGAGCAGCTGAAGTATAGTCTGGCGAAGATGAACTTCAGAGACTCACTGCTGAGAATGATTGTAAACCTAACTCCAGAGCTTAGCAACTTAGTCAAAAGTGAGAGCACCTTTCTTTTGCCTTATTTTGATCCATGCATTGATTGTGTGCATGGTCAGTTGAATTTCCTGCATGTAGTTAAAGGAAGAAAAGGGCTTTTGACAAATATTAGTAAGGTGCAAAATAAAAGCCATGGTGGGTTAGTCCTTTGACACATTTGCTTATTTTCATTCAGTCAATACATAAGCAGTTGTAATATTTGCTACCATGTAAAACATTCACTTTTTTTTTCATAAATTTATGTTTCTTTCCCCTATTATTCATGAACTCGCGGCTTCATAGATATAATTTGTTTCCTCTTATCTTTAATAATGCCCTTTATGTGTGTCCTTTAACCTTGTACATTTGACGAAAGTGAGACTCGCCATCTGCTTACTTGGGCGAAAGTTACAGGATCAGTCTGACTCAATATCTGAATTTAAGAATTATTACGCAAGTGGTCCTGCTAAATTATAATATCCTGTAAGCATCTTACAGTATGATACATCGCTTGGTAAACGTAAAAAATTTCATGCCGCTTTTCCTGAGAATATTCCGCAATAGAATTAAAGAAACACCCTACAAAGAAAGGTTGTATAAGTTATACATAAAATAAGAAAAAAGAAACCATCTTGGCAATGCAAACAATGCCAGTAAATTTCTTTGCATTACCGACATGTTTGGAAAAATACCACACGTACAAAAAATTATTGATCTTTGGGTTGGTTCTTATTCTATATAACATTTATATTGTTTTATTTATATATTTTATTTATATTCTTGTAAATCTAAAATGCTGTTTCAAAAAAATATTTATATCACCACAGGTGAGCATCTAAATAAAGTTGTGTATTAGTTTTATATTAACTATACAAATTAAATCCCATCTCATGGGCATAAAAATCTCAAATAATTCAGCACTGAAAGGTTAAAAAATTCATGCCTTGAGGACAGTTTCTAGTTACTTTTGCTTAAAATAGATATAATAATGGCTATGTTTCTAAAATAGAACACATGATAATCTCATAGCAAAATTAGCAAACTAAGGAAAATGTTACCTTGAAAAGAGTATCTGCTGATAATGATAAACTCAACTCAATCACAAAACTTTGGTCAAATGTGACAAAACACCTTTATCTTTGCTAAATTTAATAATGGAATGATTGGTTGGGTAATACCCAATGGTTATTGAGTTTCTTGCATAATAATACATTGAAGTTACAAAAGAATAGTGGACTAACACCTACAGACTTGATAATATCTTATTATGTAGTAAAAAAACAACTGCTAAAAACCTTGGTTGTTTAGTTCATATGTTCATATATTTGCTTTATTTTGTCTATGTTGATGCATGAGTGTTGTAATACATTTACTATTATTTTGAAAAACATTCACTCCCTCTTTTTTCATAGAATAATTGATATTTCTCTGGTTTACTATATTTCATCAACCACAGCATTAGATAAATAATTCTTTTGTCTTCTTTTATCTTTAAGTCTCTAGTCTGATTGATTGTCTTGGTTTGTTTTCTTTTAAATCACTTTGCATCTGAATATGATTAACTTAGGCATAGGTGATACCCTGGCAGCACTTGAAAAATAATTTTAATTCCTGAAAAGCAAGTCAAATGGTTAAATATTACTGTAACTGTACAAATGCTCTGTAGCTGATAAGGTATTAAACTGAAAATATATAAAATGATTATCAATATCACCAGCAGGTAAAGTTCTACTATAATTTATGATATTCTTATGATGAAGCAAATTTAAATGTTTTAATTATTTTTTTTATGGTTGAAGTTTTACTTACTCTACTTGAATCTTTAGTTTTTACTTTTAAAGCATAAAATTTTCCTTTACTATGGCATTACAGATAAAAATTTCCAGCCAAATACATTTACAGAAACGAACTAAAGGAATCATTAGTGTAAACAAATCTTTTAAAGAAAAGTATAACAGTATGTTCTAGATGGAATAAATATAAAATTTTTTTCTTGTAGTAAAAGTTACCTCAGCCATTGGTCAGAGAAAAGGAAAATAAACTTGCCATTATAAAAAAATGGCTGCCAGAATTAAGAAAATGAAATTGGTCTGATATTTATAAGTATAACTTAGCTTTAGTATGCACAAGATCTGCATATTCCTAGCTGTAAAATAAAAAAAGCATTTCGAAGCACTCATTAAATTTTCTTTAACAGTTGAAGTAAGAACTATTACATACATTGCCAAATACAAGAAAGATACTCAATAAGCTTGCCAAGGGTTCAATACATACTGGTAAAAGCCTTTTGTTGATTTTATTTATATTCTCACTGTTGAATTAAAATTCAACATTAAATTCTGTAAGTATTCAAATATATTGTAATTTGATTCTGAAAACCCCATGATATTTTCTATAATTACTTACTCATGTTATGATTTTGCAGAAATTACTTAATTTAGAATAACTTAAATAAAAGATAAATTTTAAAACTATTCTTTGCTTCATTATATTCTATTTTGAACTATAGCATGCATTATTTTAATGCTTGATCAAAAATAATGAATGTATTGTCTGCTTTAAAAACTTGAGACTACCACTTTTGGGAAGTTTCTTTTCTTCTAAAGGGCTATGAAATAAAATGAAATGAGTGTATTTCTGGTGGTATTTGTTAGTTGTACTGAGTACACAAAATATCCTCTCCTTTTTTTTTAATCCCCCCCCCCCCATTTTGCAGGAAATCAACTCCACCTGGGTTTCATATTTGAGAATAATGAGTGAATATGCATTGTTACATTGCTGACATTTTACAGATTTCAAATCCTAGATATAATAATTATGCCTTTTTTAAAATGTAAAAAATATATATATATTTGAAGTGATCCTGTGCTTACTCTATATGACCCTCCATTCTGTTCTTCATCCTCTCTCTTCCCTCCCAACAATATTAATGTGGTCAAAGCATTCTTGATTTCTAAGTTTAATTTACAACTACACTACTGTTTCCAGCACTATAATGTGTATTAATCTGCCCGTATCGATTTCAATTTGTTTCATCTTCAAAATATATTGATTTTTTTTTCATAAATAAATTTTGCAGTTTGTTGTTAAAGAGTAGGGACTATAAATGAATAAATTTCAAAAAACATTGCTTATTACTTAATGCATTCATTTATCCAATATTGTAAAAAGTGTAGTAAAGTGAGAGATTTAAGTAAGCATCATTGTTATTTATTGAACCTTGGGAGACCATGAGGGAGAAAAATTTTATTGATACAGTTTTGTCATTGTTTACATCTATTGTGACAAAATTGCCTTGTGGGTGTGCTACATGAATGCAGTCCACAAAATTAGATTTTAAAAAAAATAAAGCTCTTTATTTTACAAATATTCTAAGCAATGAAATACAAGTATTGAAACAGCACTTTCAAAAAAAAAATATCTTCAACAGAGGTCCCGAATATATATATATATAAATCTTGTAGACGCAGCACTTCCAATAAAGTAATCTAAAAGGTTTCTTATTAACTCTCCAGCTTGTTTGCTGATCAAATCTAACTGACTGTCTTGGTGTGAGAGCTACTTTATAATTCTTTTCAACAGGAAGCGCTTTATTATCATTACGCAGGAAGTGATGCACTTCTGGTTACCAGTAGAGATAGAACAGTCTGGTGATTTTTCTTAGAAAATTCCTTGACTGCCAAGAGGATTTAATGCGGCTAGGAAGCAGTTTACTATGTATATTGAAAGTAGCCATGTAGAAAACATTTGTGTTTTAAATAGACAACCCTATGTAGAAAAGTTTAGAAGCTAATCATGCTTAAATTTGCAAGTAACTCCATTATCGTTCAGCTGCCTCTATTTATATGCGATATTACGTCACTCTGTGTCTAAACAGAACATTATCCCATTGCTCTTTTGGTTTGTCTATCAGTCAATAAGTATTCTCTAACTTAAATACTTTTCAACTGCATATAATACCAGTTAGCCAGATTTTGAAGTCAGTTCAGTGATCATTTGGAAAATTTTTCTTTGATTTTGAGATAATGAAAGAAATTCAAAGAAATTTTTATTATATTTACCGTGAGTTTAAAAAATTCTTTTAATGTATGTCTGCAGTTTTTGTAAAATTTATTTTCACTGATTTTCGACATTTTTCTTTTTAAAGAATTTAGAATTTAATTTTATTCACAGTCATCTTAATCTTTGTGTTTTTAAATATAATTTAAAAAGAAATTTACTGAAATTTATGATTTAAGTTAATTTGAGCATTGATGGCAATACGTAACTGAGAACGAAGTACATCAG
>BGPR01026216.1:0-11015 GCA_013235015.1 Araneus ventricosus | reverse complement strand
GCATGGGGCACGTTCGGCCGGCTGCCCAACTTGCCCCGTAGAATGTTGATCCTGTGGAAATGACGAGGGAACGTAACACGTAGTATCTCCAAAGCCGAATTGTAACGAATGAAGTCTCGAAATCAATTCATTTATGCAACCGTTCCTTCAATTTCATGTATATTTATTCTTTTTTTAATTTCTTCTATATTCAAAGAAAGAAAGAATTGATGAAAGTTAAAATTTGCAAATTGAAATCATATCAAATATCCCATTGTTATTAAAAGACAATAATTTTGCTAAAATATTTTAAATTGAAATGCATATAGAATTTGAAGTTCAGTGTTAGTAATATTTTTTAAAGATTTTAAAATGATCTTTTAATTTTAAGATGGGATTACGCCGAATTAATATATGGCATGTCCTTTATGAATAACTATAATGATTCAATGTTGCTGTAAAATATATATGAATCAATGCTGCTGCAAATATAGCGATATATAAATATATCTGAATTTATGGGTTATGCACCAAATTTAAAATGCAAAATAATTGTTAAGAAAATCTATGTTGATTCCATCTCCATTAAAAAAGTGCAAAACAGAATGCGCTGTTATTATTTTACGATAAATTTAAAAATTGTATCTTGTTATCTTGTTATTGTTGAGTAAAAATGCACCGGATTTGTATCTGTAACCTAACTGTGAAAACTAATATTAATTATATTATTAAAATTATTTATTATTTACTTATTTAAATTAATAATATTATTTATATTATTTTTTAATTAATATTATTTATATTATTCCTTAAATTAGTATTATAATTTATATTATAATAATATTATTATTTATCTGCCTTAAATATAACAATATGGAAAAATTTTTTGCGATAATCACAACATGCTTCTTTGTTTCTCTTGCAGGGTTACCTTCTAAGATGTTTCGCCATTATGTTAGAAAATCGGATAGAGGGAATGCTTCTTCTTAAGCAATGAAAGCTGCTGTTTTAGAAGTGAAGCTGTAATGATGAAAATTGTGACGATGCGGTCATTTAATTCTGTTTTCCACATAAAACTTATTAATTTTGTATTTTCAATTTTTTGGTTTTTTGCTTCACTTAATTTCATAATTGTATAGCTTCATCAAGGAATGGTGCATGAAAAAGATTTTCCTTTAGGATATCTTGTGTTATCATTCGCAGGAAATGAAAAGTAAAATATGATAAGATTTTTTTTTTATGTTTCTTCAATTCTACCTTACCAGAATATTAAATAAGTGATGCGGCCCGACTTACCCCGCGATGTGGCCCAACTTACCTCGTAGTCGGGGCCCGGTTGGGCATTAAAAAAAATTTAAAATGTTGAATTGTAATTTTTTTTAAATTCTTAGAAGAAAAAACGGTCCAACTAGCCCCGGTCTACCCTACATACAGACAGATTTCCCGTTGACGGATTTTGTCCAAAATTTGATAGAAACCTACAAATTATGTTTAAAAACCACATACCAAATTTCATCCCCGTAGCTCTAATAGTTTTCGAGTTATCGTGTTCACAGACAGACATAATTCCAAAATTGTGTTTTTCGGACTCAGGGAGGTCTAAAACGTGGAGATTCGTCAAAATCTCGAGTTCGAATTTTTTGACGATTACAATACTTTCTCTTTGTATACTTCGTATACGAGAAAGTAAAAAATCGGCCGCTGGGATTGAGGGGCGTAGACTTACTTACCTTACTCAACTGTGACTATTAACTCTATAGTCTATAGTGACTATTAGTCTAGTTACTATGTGACTCTATCAATGTAAATTCTTCGTGATTTTCACCAACTTTGCAACTCGTCTGTGACTAATCCGTAATTACAAATTCAAAAATTATTTTTGCTATTTTCAATGTCTACCTTTCTATGTTAAATGAAACTAAAAACAACACTCTATGTTATTTGGTTGCGGAGCTATAAGAGTTTAACTTTAGCAGGAAATTCGACGTAATTCAACAATTCTTGAGAAATATTTTGCGCGATCGATGAATGAATTGCCTTGTCTGCTTGCGCGCGCATCGGTCGCTGTGACGTCATCAAAATTCTTCGTGATTTTTACTAACTTTGCACCTCGACTGTGACTAAACCGTAATTCCAAATTCTAAAATTATTTTTGCAATCTTCTATGTCCACCTTTCTGTTTTAAATGAAACTAAAACCAACTCTCAATGCTATTTGGCAGCGGAGATATAAGGTTTAACTTTAGCGCTAAAAGCGTCATATTTTTTTTTTTACTTTCCCAACATACCATTAGACCACAATGGAGAGACGTAAGCCTACGACAAAAGCTTAAAACGAGCTGTGCTAAAAACAGGACAATCGATTAAAATGTGCCGAATGGTAAGAGGGATATTACAGTAACTGCAGAATGGTGCAGGCACACTTAAAGCGGGGCATTCACTGCTGTTCCACTCCGCGATTTTTGGAACACAGGAAGGAAAACCCTTTCGTCAGTGTGAGAAACGGATGAAAAATGCCATAGCGGAATGGAAGTGTTGGAATTCCGAATAGTTTGAAGTCAAATTGGAATGGCCAAACGGCATTTTGAGGACCTCGCTGAGAGGGTAGCGGGAGAACAAAGGTTCTGCCTAGATTGGGACCCCGCGACGAGGATAGAAAATCGGAAATCCGCCGTGTGGGGGAGGAAGAGTAGGGGCATCGAAGAGCGACGGTAGCTGACTTTGGAGCCTCCGTGAATCTAAAGCCTGCCATTCACTTGAAGTATAGCCATGCCATTTGTCCTAAACCCGTTTTTTTTCACCTATTTTAATCGAAAAATACAGGCACGCCATTTACTTGATATTTAAAAGGACGCTAACTCTGAACGAAGGTAGGGGGAGCGATCTTCTTTTCCGTTTCTACAGCTGCTTGTCAATCGCTCTTCGATATTCCCCAGTCAGAAGATTTTAATTCATTCTACCCTCGAAGGGAGGCTACGCAAGGCATTGTTCTTTTCGCTAGCTTCTTTCAGAGTCCCTCTGAAGCGAGACTTTAAACTCCAGCATTTTTCGCTCCGATTTCAGTCTAGACGGAATTCCAGCCACCACAAGCCATTTGTGTGATTTCCATAGATTTTTACAGCTTTTTCCTTCTGGCGTTCCAAAATATCCAGTTTGCCTGTGAAGTGAATGGGCGGCTTAATCTAATCGCCGTGCCTAATCTTTCGATTTGAATGGGTGGGAAAAAAACCGGTCTTGGGACAAATGGCATCGCCTAGTCTTCTCGTGAATGTCCAGCTTAACAGCAAATGTTAGTGCTTAAAGCGGGACATTCAAGAGGTCACGGATTTGGAGCACGTCGCGCAAAAACCCTTCTTCAATGTAAAAATCTGAGGAGAATTGGTGCATGAAAAGTGTAGAAATCCAACATCGTTCGTTTCCATTTGGCGCATTGGATCATAAAAGTGAAATACGATCCTGCCGATGGCCTGAAAATTGGAAAACGGACTGGCTCCTTGCTCCAAATGGACTGAATCACTCTCCTCTTGAATGTCCAGCTTAAAAAATGTATGCATAATGCACAAAGCTGGACATTCACGAGCGCTTCTCTTCACGTAAAAGACCGGTCTTAAGCCGGCCATTCACTTCACAGATAAACTGCATATTTCGGAACGCGAGAAGGAAAAAGCTATAAAAATCTATGAAAATCAGCCAAATGGCTTGTGGTGGTTGGAATTCCGTCTGGACTGAAATCGGAGCGAAAGCGTTGGAGTTTAAAGTCTCGCTTCAGAAGGACCCTGAAAGAGGCTAGCAAAAAGAACAATGCCTTGCGTAGATTGAAGCCTCGCTTCGAGGGCAGCATAAATTAAAATCTGCTGACTGGGGAAAATCGAAGAGCGATTGACAAGCAGCTGTAGAGAGGGGAAGAAGATCGCTCCCCCCACCTTCGTTCAGAGTTAGCGTAAGTTAGAGTTCAAATGAATGGCGTGCCTTTATTTTTCTATTAAAATGGGTGAAAAAAAACGGGGCTTAGGACAAATGGCATGGCAATCCTTCAAATGAATGGGCGGCTTTAGTGAGTAAAGCGGGACATTCAAGAGGTCACGGATTTGGAGCACGTCGCGCCAAAACCCTTCTTCAATGTAAAAATCTGACGAGAATTGGTGCAGGAAAAGTTTAGAAATCCAACATCGTTCGTTTTCCATATGGCGCATTGGGTCATAAAAGTGAAATGCGATCCTGCGGATGGCTTGAAAATTGGAAAATGGACCGAAGCACTCTCCTCTTGAATGTCCAACTTAAGAAATGTATGCATAATGCGCAGTGTTGGCTCGTCAGCTCAGAAACAAGCAGTGCTGCAAAAGTTTTACAGACCTAAAGTTGTACGAAATTTTGTGCTGATTATTTTGGTATATAATAATGATATACTAAAAATTGATAGTTTTTGAGTTATAAGCAAAAAATTGGAGAAAACTTTTTTTATGTTTTTTGGCCATAACTAAAATTCCAACAAAAATTATTGATGGCAAACCTCAGGATCGAAAAAACATAAAGAAGAAAAAATTACAACTCCTCCAGAATTGGATTTAAAAAAACGACTTAACGACTGTACTACTGAGAAAAAGCGAAAAAGAGCCAAATGAGGAAGTCGCGCCAAATGAGAGCCAAAAAAAATGCAGCTCAAATGAATGCAATTTCAAGCCGAGAAAGGGTTACTTTTCTCCCGCTTCGCGATGCTCTTTGCGTTAATATCGGATCCGTAGGAGGGGCAAAACTTGATGTAACTCTGGTCTGTCTCTCTCTTAATTCTTGATTGATTTTCCGTCTTCTTTTTACATTTGTTATTACTTTTTTGCCATTTTCGTTGATCACTGAATACTCAAAGTGGAAAAGTTAGCCAATTAGAATAAAATCTTTTAAGCTAATTTTTAAAAAAATTATTTTTTTCTTAAAATCTTTTAAAATAATTTCAGGGGGGACTGCAGCTCTTAAGGACGAGCCGCCACTGATAATGCGTAAAGCTGGACGTTCACGAGGGCTTCTCTCCACATAAACAAACAGTCTTAAATGCGAAAACCCGATGAGGAATAGAACGGAGCGGTAGGAAGTTTTAATTTTCTACCTCTTTGGACATCCAGGCGCTCCATTTAGACTGCTGGCCATAAATGCTGAAATGCGACCGGTGTAGATAAGTGGGGAAGGGGTGGTGGCTCCAGGACCGGATTAAGCTCTGTATTAGGAGCCTTTAGGCAAAGAAAATTTCGGAGCCTCCTTTCCCCTTCCAAGCTTTTATTAATTTTAATTTAATCTCCATATAAGCCATTTTTAAGTAATACATGTAACGGCAAACTGAAATAACAAAACATTTAATTGTAGACCATCTTCAAGAGAGGTGGTTTCAGTATTTCACGTATAAAAATATTTTTAAGTAGATAATTTCAAATAAAATGGTAAAAACAATTACAAAACGTTTCGAACGCATTTATAAATACTAAAATATGAAGTTTGGCAGAGCTGTTGACTTGTGAGTTAGTCAGACAACCGAAAAAGAAAAGAAAACGTATCACACTGATCTGCAATTAACTTTGAAAACATGAAAAAAAAAAATATCCTGAATAATGTTTTGAAGTTTAAACGACAGTTGAATTTAAGTTGAATATGTTCAAGTACATAAGAGTTGTAAATGAAATAAAAGCTCAAAATTAGATAATCTTGAAAATACCGCAAGAAAAAAAATCTCGAGGCATCGGGGCCCTATAGTTGCAGGGCCCACAGGCAGTTGCCTATCCTGCATATTTAATAATTCGGCCCTTGGTGGCTCTCTCGCTCTGGAAGAAAATAGAGCAGGCGGGGGAGAGTAGGTGTAGTAGGGGAACGGAGTGTCCGTAGCTGAAGGGTTGTGAGGAACGGCCAGTGAATGTCCTACCTAAATGGATGGGCTGAAAAGTGGAGTGGAGCGCTCGTGAATGTCCAGCTTAAGCGTTTCAAAATCAAATCATAACTAAATAATGTATTCCATCATATTGCCAACTGAATAATGCGGTCCATCATATCGCTAACTAAATAATGTGGTCGATCATATCGCCAACTAAATAATGTGGTTTATCATGTCGCTAACTAAATAATGTGGTTCATCATAACGCCAACTAAATTATGTGGTCCATCATATCGCCAATTAAATAATGTGGTTCATCCTAACGCCAACTAAATTATGTGGTCCATCTTATCGTCAACTACATAATATGATTCATCATATCGCTGACTAAAAAATGGACAACCAACGACAGGTTTAACAGCATTTTAAAAGTAGTTAAGTAACTGATTTTTTAAAAATTGCTTCTCGTTTTATGTAGTTTATTTAGCCGACATAAATACATAAAACCTATTCTAAGTTCAAAAGCAATGAAATGGTGGTCTGTTCTGTTGAATATATGATGTGCAAAATGACACACTAAACGGCAAATGACGAATGAATAAAAGATGACGATGACTATTTAACTCAGACACGACGAATTTTTATCAACAGAAATTGATTCAAATCATGTAAAAACAAATTTTAAATTACTTTGCAAACGAGATCTCAGCTGTTATTTGCATAGAGAGTCCATTAACCCTTAAAAGTTCCATCTTCGAATGTGGAAAAGTTGCAAACCAGTCATTACATGCTTTTCGTTTGCAAGTATGGAACAGAAAGTGTCATACGCTTGCTTGCAACTAATATAGAAATACGTAAACGACAATAATGCCTCGAGGTAAACTGTTAAATAACTAATTTTTACATTTATGTAAAATATTATTTGGAATAATTTTGAATGAATTTCTCACGTGCAACAAGACCTTAACGCTTTGTTAGTCGCTATCATTTTTATTCTGAAATGACCACATTGCGTCTCGCGGATTTAAATCTGTTCTATGATATGTTTAACCGGTTTTGATGATTTTATTCTTATGGCTGTGATAATAAAGCCTAATGCGAATGTAAATGAATATTCTATAAGAAAAATTCAAATTGTAATGCTTGAAAAGCAGCTACAGTAGAAGTTCGAATAACCGCCATTGTCCGGACCAGGGCTGTGACTCATTGCCAAATAGTAGGGTTGCCATAATTTCCAAGCATTGATACGGGACGTTTAGGTGCTAAATAAACAAAACATGAAAAAAGTGGGTAATTGATGGTTTATTTTACTCTGATAAAATATCAAAAAAGTTTAAGCAATCTAATAAAATGAACACGAAGAATAATAAAAAAGATGCAAGGCTGATTCTTTTCAACCCAGTCATGTTTTTAAAATTGATTTTATTTTCTCCTATATCATTTTATTCTTTCACGTAATTATAAAACTGGGCGCAAGTCATTTTAAAATTGCAATGACAATTCAAGATTTTTTCATTTATTCAGTGGCGTATTTTGTCAATACCAGGCCTCAGGCTAAAAATCGCTTTGAGGCCCCTACCCCTACCTAACGTCAAAAAATCGTCGTCGTTTTAGCACAACGATGTAAATCGAATAGATTTTGAGGCCCCCTAAATTCTCGAGGCACGAGGCGAGCGCCTCTAACACCTGTGCGAAAAACCGCCACTGTATTTATCCCCACTGACAGCCTGTTTCTTTCGTCCGATCATCGAGTTGACATGAGGGAAAATATTCTCTCCACATCTGCATTGTGGGCTGGAGTGGCAAATATGTATTCTCATAGCTTTATTAGACACAGCTTCTGATCAATACACTTTGTATCTGCAAAAAAACTTCAGCCATTATTTTTCCATACTCCATTTCATAGTTGATTCGCAGTTTTGGTTGGTTTTATTTTTCTTTAAATAATCTTTAGGTTTTCAACAGTCGTGTGTCTCACGCAATGTTTAGGAAGAAAACGGACCAAATATTGATATGGGACTGAGCAGTCAGTGTAAGACTGTTACAGGCTTATGAATTTATGGTGGAGTTTTAGAAGCGTCCCTAAAAAAGGACGTTAGGGATTTATGGGTGAATCGCATACGCAAAAGAATTGTGTTGTTTAATTGTCAATAGGACGGCGTATTATTTATTCTAGGTAATGGAAAAATTTGAGAAGGAGAATTCTTCAGAAGCTATTTTTTTTAAAAATTAAACCTAGTTAAGTAGGGTTGGGTGATACTGTATCAACTTGATACTTTGTATCAGGTACGCAAAAGTATCAGATACACCTAAATGATGCACACCAAAAGTATCAGGCACTCGGTATCAGTTCTCTGACTCGAATGATAACGATAAGTAATCGCTTCCGTCGCGTTCCTTTTCGGTCGGCTGATAAGAAAGTATCATATGATACAAAAATATCAGATTGATACAAGTATCATATGTTACAAAAATATCATATGTTACAAAAATATCATATCATACAAAAATATCATATGATACAAAAATATCGGATTGATACAAAAATATCAGATTGATACAAGTATTATATGTTACAAAAATATCAGATTGATACAAAAGTATCATATGATGCAAAAATATCAGATTCATAGAAGTATCATATGATACAAATATCAGAATGCTACAGTTCTGGGTTGGGGAAACTTCGCGTTTTCGGTAGAGGTTTGATTATGAAGTTCATGTGGCCTTGGTTTTGAAGTCATGACGGGTGGGGGAGGAAAAGAGAGAAACAAATAGTTAAGTATATCGGAAGGCGGGATTCCCGAGCTGGGATTGGTATGTGTGGGATTGATATGTAATGCATTAATTTTGTGGAAATGATACGATAGGAATTCAGCATCATACACCAGTGTAGGAACATCTCTATCGAGAATGATCCCCGGAGAGGGTATTAAAGAATGATTAAAATAGAGGCGAGAAGAAATTTTCTGTATTAAAAAAAACTAGTTAGAAAACATTTTTGCATGATTGTGACATCTGTTCCATGACAACTCATTTTTCGATAGTGGTGCTGATTTTAAGTGACAAAAAACAAGATTATCTTCTGACAAAGTAAAAAAATTAGTTTTTTAAAACTATGATTATTGAATTATTTTTTATCTCTCTGTTTAACTCTTTTGTTGTTGTACCTTGTATGTTCTCAATATTATACTTTCGTTAATATAATATACCTACTTCCCTCTTTTCTTAATTAAAGAGAAATTTCATGTTTTTTTTTAAGTTGTTCATATTAAACTCTATATATTAATAGACGTTTAGCTTTAAAAACTATTATCTCCTTCTCTTCCAAAATTGGTTGTTACCTTAGCTTTAGTTGCTAATTTTAATTTTGTACATTATTTCTTAAAGCATTTTTAAAAAGTAAAAACTTTTCTAAAACTTAAAAGATTGATAACAACAGTTCCATTTTCATTTTGTTTTAAAGTATTTCGTCGTATATTTATATATTAAAATATAAATATTTTCTGTTTAATTAAATTTTTTAAATCGTTATATTCTGAAAATTCTTTTCATGTTCAGCATTTAATTTTTATATTCAATTTATTTTACTAATAATAATTCTGTTGTTTCAGTTACTTGTTTGTTTCGAATAAAGAAATGCTTAAAGCAAAATATATTTATTTAATCATTGAAAATCCCATCACTCTTATATACTTAATAAACATTGCAAGAAAAGGTAAAAAAAATGCGTTAGAAATAATTTTATTCCAGGTAATGATAAGAAATAATATATATAGGGAGTTTTAAAAAATACACACATAACATATGCTAGCATCGCCAAGGCAGAAATCTCGTGTCAATACCCGATTGCCGACTACCAGTTCTGTACCGACAGTAAGGGATCGGTTATCGGCTGTATCAGATACAAAAGTATCAAGTAAAAGTATCAGGTACCAGTGCGTATCAGTATCAACTTGTACGTGATACAGCAAAACCTGGTATCAACCCCACTCTAGTACCAAGTACAAGAGCTCCTCCGATCTGGCAGAAGCCGTACGGAATTTTGTAAACGTAGCCCACTCAGCACAAATGCAGCCAACTCTTTCTCCAGTGCCACTGAAATGTTCGTGTAGGTCTGAGTTTTCACCAACTTAGGAAGTCAAACGTGAAGATATGAGTTTTTTAAGAATGTCTATAGCGCCTTTTATGAAATTCGAATAAAATACTAAGTCAGAAATGTCTTTTTGAAGCCAACTTTTTGGCCACTCGTGTCTTTCTTTTCCCCAAATTTTACATTTTAATAAAATGTAGTCAATGGTCTCAAGTTGTTCACCACATGGAGAGCCTTCTTCTTTGCCGAATAGCCTCTGTTGATGCGCGCCAAACAAGGCCAATGCATATTCTGCGCCCCCTCCCAAAAAGTTAATATATATTTTTCAATTTAATATCCAATAGTTTATCTTTGAAACATATAAGCACTTAATACAATCTTTACAATCTTTGAACTACATTAAATTTTTAATTCAAAATTGCACTACTAATGAAATAACACATCAACATATGCCAAAATAATCCAACGAATTTCATGAAATGGTCTGAGATACCTACTAGAACTTTTTCATTCGAACTTTTGTCCGTGAATTAGTCTGAAGGGTCGTTGAAGTGGATAGATCTTATTAAATTGATTTCAGTGCAAAGAAGTTAGGTCCACAGAAGACAACAAAAATATATCGACATTAAATATATATATTTAATGCAACGAATGTAAATTTCAAAAATTACTGAAAAATTTGTAAATATTTTGTTGTTATTTCTTCTGTATATGTGCCCTAGGCCATGGCCTAGGTGGACCATACGGGAAATCAGTCCCTGCGGAACATTTTATTCAAATCCGAAACAACGCGGGACGTCTGGTCACTTTGCTGTTAAGTGTATGATAGTCCGTTAACTTTTTTCCCGCCAACAAGTAAATATTTAAACAAAATGCTCGCCAAATGAAGCGATAAATATTCTATATAAGTAACCTGTCGGATGATGTCCGCGTACGTCTAAAAAGACGTAACATGACCCCCACAAATCACGGTTTGTGATCTGAATAACCAATCAGGGAGCTCCCGCTCGTACAACCTTCCTCCCCCCCTCCCGCAAAAATATTTTTTTTTTATCCTCCCGTTTTTTAAATGGATCTATCTGTTAACCTC
>BGPR01026215.1:0-21685 GCA_013235015.1 Araneus ventricosus | reverse complement strand
ATAAACTATAATTTTTAACAAAATAAGTGATTTTAAAGTATTTTTTTCCCCATGTTTTAATTCTGTCAAGAAATGAAGTCAAAAAACAATTTAAAATTAATTTTTTTAAAAATTGGCTTTATGTTAGCTATACTTTGGGTAAATATTAGCTTACTTTCAGAATCATTATTTTGTTGCATCTGAACCATATTTATGGACCCAAGGAATGATAAACAATTACACACAAAAAAAATCCGAAAACATGAGCTATAATAAATATGCAGTTAGTAATGTGATATTAATTTGAACTACTGATCACATTAGGAAAAAATTCATATAAATATACCTCTAATTTAGTAATTAACTATACCTTGGCTAATAACAGCAAAAAAATCAAATGTTTATAATTGGTGAAATGGTAAAAAAGTGTGAAAGCTTAATCCAAATTATTTGAGTCATCATATGGAAAAGAAAAATGTAGTCTCCCTTTAACATAAAGATTATAATATGCATTCCTGATAATAGAAAATAATTACAATCATAGGTATTGGTGCACCAAAAAAGTGGGGGGTCAAAAGAGATGGTGTGTGGGTGGGGCTATCTAAAGCTGATTTTTTTTTTGTAAAATGGACTATATTATTGGATTTTAAAGTCATTATTGATTAAATGACTTAAAAATTGGGACATCACCCCTTAAAAAAAATCGGAACGGATGTAATACCGACTCCTCTCCTTCCAATTCAAATAAATTCCATTTCACCCTCAAGGAAATAATAAATATGAAAATATATAAACCTATTAAATCAATTCTCTTTCTTTAAACTCGTGAATCAACCAATGATGTCGTCACAAACGGCTGCACTTCAAACACAGAAAAGCAGGTCATATAAATTTATTATTTGATATTATAAGTATACAATGTACATCCGATATAAATTAGAAGAAAGACAGCCTGCAATTTTTTGTTTTCGTAAATTGTTCTATTACCTTATAAAGTCGACATCTACAGTATTTTCATCTTCAAAACAGCAAGTTCAAAATGCCTCTTGGACATATTTCTAAGGTATGATTTTAAAGATCTTTAAGTATGAAAAACTTCTCGCATATGATGAAGCTTGAGACAGGTATCACAAGGAGAATTTGATTAGTTTTGTCATATGGAAATATGTATATCACAGAGTTCTTTTCAACAAGAAATTGCATCTTTCCTCAGTTCTTGTTATTCCGGATATTTGGCAAAGAGTCGATGTAATTTTTGTACATTTTCTGAAAATTTGTATCTCCTTTTATTTTTTTTTTCCATATCAAGATCATATTTCAGAGACTTTTGAACTGATGTATTTTTTTATGATCTTTGATGAATTGGAACATGTTACATCTTAGAGATCAAAAAATATCCAGCTCATTTTCTTTGAACCTTTCAGTTTGGCTGTGTTTAAAGCAGCATCTATAACTGGAAAAGCAATTTACGCTTAGAACGATTTAACACTTTGCAACATGCTGGAAGGAACTGTCAGCCTATTTCCAAGACACTTTCTAGAGCGTGAAGTTTTATAGTTGCAATCTACCTTGTTTCACAAATATCACAACATATATCATCCACAACTTCTTTCAAAACCTTCACTGGAATTCATGCAAAATTTTGTTGCATTAACCAGTTTTAACTGTTAAAAAATTAGTTTATTTGATTGCAAAAGCTTTGAAAGCGATCTGTAGTTTCCAAAACCTTTTGATCAGAAGTAGACAAAAAAATGAATTGGAAACTGACATATTATTCAACAAAGTTTTTTTTTTTTTTTTTTTTTCCAGTTTTGGGATCCATTTTTCAGGGATCAAGTACTTTGAACTTTGAAAAGTGAGGGGCAAGGCCCTTTACTTTAGGTAAAGTGAGGGGCAGTTGCCCCCTTGCCCCCCCCCCCTGACGAGTCACTCTATGATTACAATGTATTCCTCAGATTGCTGAGAAAAGGCATGAAACTTTATCACAATAAGCTACAACAATTATGACAAAAAAGAAAAATACCCATCAAGAGATTCAGCACCAATTTATAAAATTAAATATGCCACCAAATACAAAAATTCCCAAGTTTTTTCAATTCATTTCCAATCCGCATGCTCTTCAAATAAATGAAAATCTTAATTGAAGATAAGCATTACATCTATATAAATAAATCTAATTTATGATCAGGAATATTTGATCCATTAAAATGCCATAGACTCAGGATATTAAAACTAATTCATCCAATATGAATTTGAGCTCCATCATATTGGAACTCATCATAAAAGCAACAAGAAATATATTTTAACTAATTTTATTATGATTTTCTTAAAACAAATCACAATAATCACTTACAATAAACATTCCAAATTTAAACTATAGATTGATTTTATATAAAATTTTCATTTGTGTTGCGCTGTTAAACTTCAAAAATTATAAATACCTTTTCTCATTTGAATTACATACAAAAAAAAAGTGCTGACACATTAACAAACACATACAAAAAAAATCAGAAAACAGGAAAATAAGAAATAGTTTATACTCACCATATATGAAGGGAAATAAATAATGATCAATAATCTAGGTACATGAGTAGTAATATTTAGTCTTGAATATCAAATATTACTATCTTTATGCAAGCAATAACCACATTTAGTTGTGCATAAGAATTCACTTCCTTTAATTCAGAATTTATTTACAGCCTGTAAACCTAAGATTTATGCGAGTAATTTTAATTTGCTACTGATACAGAAATAGAAAAATTTTATATATGTTACAGTCACTGGCCTAAATAGTTATTATTAATAATAACCAGCACAATTAGTATTATTAATCTCGCCAGATTTTTTTTAATTTTAAGCATTATGCATGTTGCACCAAGTGAACTGCAATACAAGGCCATCTTATAGAAAATACAAAATATCAATTACATTATTATTGGCAAACTCCACATATAAAAAGAGATATGTGTGGTGAAGGAAAATTCGTAATGTCACACAAATTCATGATTATAATTTACGAGAAATTGGCTTTATTTCTTTCTGGTCAAACCACTCTAAGGACATAATCCAACGGAATCACATATTAGTGTATGTACATACACCAGTGAAATAGTCAATTTTGTTCTTAAGCCGGTTAACAAACTGATACATAACCTATTATTTTTTTAAAAAATTTGAACTTGGAAAATAAAGAAATGCTATTTAAAATAACAAAAGTGTTTCTTTATATTCAAAAAAGAAAAGATCTTAATCAGAAAAAAGAGAAGAAAATGAAATAAGTTCTAAAGTGGATGGTATGCCATTTTTTAAACCCTACATGAATAAAAACCAAAAAATTCAAAATTATTTGAATAATACTTTCATTTGTTATATTTTAATTTTCCAACAAAGTGTAAGACAATGTTTTTTTTAACATGACTCATATAAATTTTTTTCTAAATGCAATCTGAACAATTTTAAATGAGTATTAAATATGTTTCTAAGAAAGAAAGAAAACTAATTAAAATACAACAATAAACCTTATCAATATTTACAAAATTATTGGAAGTTTTATTAAATTTTAAACAGTTACTATAACAGCAATACATTCAGGTAGAGATAACTGGAATTTTTTAAAAAAATGCTAACTAACATTTAACAAAGTTCATTAAACAATTATACCCTATCACAGAGATTCCAATTTTCAAAATAAGTTAAATAATAAATGTGTACATTTAATAAATAAATGCAAGTTTTATCTAGCTCAAAATAATTTAGGTGCTCCTTGTTAAAAATACCATTCTGTTTATCAATTCTTTCATCACCACTGGAATCAAGCCTTTCATCAAGTTCTTCCATTGGGAATCTAAGTATATAGTAAGACCAGACAGCTGGATCGTTCTGGGGAAAAAGAATAAATATAAAATGATGAACTTTATTGAAATTCAAAAGTGAAAATATTAAAATGGAAAACAGAAATAATGATTCATGTGTATTTTAATCAGCAGACAACATAGTAACCCTATATAGAATTAGCCGGCGCAAATGTCGTCAAAATTTACAGAATTTTACCTTATTTATGATTTTCATTTGCGCCCGCTAAAATGTCGCCAATTGTGAACCAAACGCGAGCTAAGTCGGCTGAGCGCAAATACTCAAAATTTAATTCTACATTTATGACATTTTTTGTTGTGCCCTACAAATGTTGCCAATTAGAACCAAACGCTCGCTAAAATGTTACCACCAGAATCAAACATAGACAAGTTGTCACGAAAATGTCACCACTGTCAACTAAACACCAGCCGTGTCGCCTGGTGACAACTGTCAGCCAAAATTTACGGAATTCTGTTAATTATTTATGCATTTTACCACATACCTGCTAACAGAAAAGTACTCTAATGATTTAGTATTCTTATATAGGTAAAAACATACAAGAGTAGGACTCTTTTAAAACAACATTTGAACTGAAAGTGCTGATGGGTTTTCAGTAGATGGTTTTATTAATTTTAAGTGCTTGAATAGGGCTGTTCCAATTTTCATTCAAGAAAGTAGATAATTTTTATTTATTTCACCATTTTCTTAAATTTTATGTGTAAAAATTCCTTTGAGATTTCAGAGTTTTAGAATTAAATACATAAAAAAAGTATAGTTTGTATACTTTTAGAGACCTTTTCCAGGAGTTTCACCTGTTAACACCAAACTTAATTTAGCAAGATTTCAGAAAATTTTCTAAATTATGCTTAAAAAACATCAAGATAACAGCGAAGTAAAATTAAATTTCCTTTCTTTATTTCTTTGAAAATCAATACAAAATTTTAAAAGACATATATTAACACATTCGTCTACATACGAATTCAGATGCCCAAGAAAGACAAAAAAGTAACCATGCTCGCTGAGAATTTATAAATCAAAAGAAAGAGCTGAACATATCTCTGTGGACATCTATTAATATGTTTATCCTTCTAATAAATTTGTTATGTGTTTCAAATCTAGGTACAAATGAAAGATTTGAAGGATGAGATATTATTTCGTCTGTAGTAAATGAAAATGTTAAAATATTTTTAAATATAAATATCAAAAACAACAATACTTTCTGAATTCCTTGCATTACCTTAAAAATAAATTAAAGGGAAAAAAATTAAACGACAACACTTGACTCTAAAAAATTGATAATGGATATATGCCAGCTGAAACAGTTTAGATTTTGGAAGCGTATAACTTGCTAGACAAAGCAAAAAAACAATAAATAAAATGTAACAGTACTATAAATAGATGAACAAGTAATAGTTGCATTGAATCAAAATAATTACGTTTAAAACACAAACCAATAAACTAAAAAAATAACAGAGAAAATAATTCTTGGTACACCTATTATTATTTGTACAAAAAATTTTCTACCCTAGATAAAACAAATCTAGCAATAAGAGACACAAAAGAGAAAATTTTACATGTAACTATAAAAAATAATAATAAACTATTTGATGAATAATAACACAGAGAACTCTATAATAAATTATTATAGTTTACTGACAGTTCTATCATATTCCGCACAATACGAAACAGTAAATGAATGAACTGAATAAAACTTTCAATGTGTTTCACTG
Source organism: Araneus ventricosus (assembly GCA_013235015.1). NCBI lineage: Eukaryota > Metazoa > Arthropoda > Arachnida > Araneae > Araneidae > Araneus > Araneus ventricosus. Next base: position 16,124 of record BGPR01026215.1, on the reverse strand, counting down.
TTTACACATAAAATTTGCCTATCATTAACACAATTTATTTCTAAGGAAGGTGTCATGATAGTTGAAAGTGCTGACAAAAGATGGAAATTTTGTATTGTGCGGAATATAATTAACTGTCCAGTAAATATATTGTTGATCATAAGCTAAATTAGCAATTTAGCTTTATGATCAAAAAAGCAATAGATAAGCTCAAAAAAGTGAATAATGCCTTTGTTAGGGAAGCTGCGTGAAAACAGAGAGATTAATTTTACTTTTCAATGAACTTTTTTATACATCCAACCTTAAAATAATACAAGAATGCATACAAATTGCCATTTTACACCTTGGCAGAGGGTTGATAAGACTACAGAAAAAAAACATACTTTTAGGTATGACGCCAGCAATTGACATGTCTTACAAAATATGCCACGGAAGAATGGTACAACAAATTGAACTTCAGCAAATATTGCTAAACTATACAATAGGCTTTACAAGGCTGATCCATGATTTTCAATGCTCTGTACGCCGCAAATGTAGATCAGCTCTCTGAAAGGTCCATCAGTGTAGTTACATACCCTTGTAAATTCTTACTTCAGCAAATTACTTTACAAATAGCTAAATGTTCCTGTACTTGGTTCAAAATGACAAAATATCATGAAAAAAGTCAAGAAAAAAACACTCATACATTCATAAAGACCGATTCTAAACCGATTATACTCTAGATAATCCCAAAAATATATTTTAATGGATTGAAGTGAGATTGGAATACCATGAAGACATTTTTCCAGTAATGTTAAATAGTGAAATCTTTTCCTTAAACAATATCTCTAACATTTATTACTTGCTTAACTGATATTTAGAAAATTCACAATAAAAAAGCAATATCAACTTATATAGAAAAAAAGATAAAATCTCATATGGAACTTAATGGAAGCACACAAAACTGAAGGAAAAAAATAAAGGTGGTTTTGTTAAGAAGACGTTTGAGAGAAAAAATCCCTCAATAAAAAATATATTTTAAAACAAACTCAAGAATTATAATTATAAATTTTTATCAAGGTACTTTGAATGTCGGGATGTTTATACGGAATGCTTAATAATTTTAAATTGTTTAGTAATGACAAAGTGTAATTTATAAAAACAAATGGAAGGGGAAAACCCTTTTCTTTGTCTCTATGTTCACTCACGCTCACCAGATGGATGTAAACTGGAAAACAGTTTTACTCCACCATTTTCTCTCTTACGCTGTCAACTAATCCAACAAAGATTTTCCTTGCAACATCATTGCACCTAAAACATTATAAAGTAGTTAAATCCCATTTTCTTAAGAAACATAAGATTTTAATTTGAAGAAAATACAAAATAATAATGAATATGTTCAAGGAACACTATATTAATTATAAATATAAATTCTAAACAGATTTATTAACTTTAGCTCAGTTCTGAAAAAAGAAAATGTTCTCCTTCATAGGTTCCTAAATAAGGCCATCCCCCCCCCTTAATTTCCTGGGAAATCCACGGCATATAGTCAAGGAAAGTAGTGTCTGCATAGTAAAAATATCTATGTACTACATCGCATGAAACCACGCACAGCACCAATCTAGTGTCAAACCCAGAGTTAGTGTCTCATATCTAAAATGGTACAAAATAGGGTGAGTCATCACTACAAAGTTCTAGAGCACATCGGTTGCGAAAAGTAAAAGACACATACTAATATCAGCATAGAATGCTTAAAATCCATAGTTGTTTGTTAGCATTTTCCTGGAATTGTGACGCCATAAGACACAACAGAGGCGAAATGTTATTTTCGGACAAATGACCCTTACTATAATTCTTTCCTGTGGGGAATAACCCAAACAGCAGGTGTAGCGACCTTCCGCCAACATTTACAGCATTTTCTACATGTATTAATGTTGTTTCTTTTGCTAGTGCACCAACTTTATGCTAAACCAAAGCAGGGTATGTAAATGATTTAAATTGAGATTTTAATCAATTGATTTTTTAAAAAAATTCCTTTGATTTGTCCATTTTTTTTTAAACTCTGAAATCCCTTTGAAAATCTAAGTCCAACTAGTGCTGCCTTTTCTTATCAGTACAACCTTCTTCTTTATTTTTTGTCCCTAGGGTATATACCACCTTGACAAGTATATACTAGAAGATTTTGTGCCTTGCCTTAGACTTGGTTTTCAACAATATCAGATCTGATTGTCAGAGATTTATTAATAAAATCTTGTAGGTAATAAAAAGATAAAGTAAAGGGAGCCTTTCAGTATAAGAACGCGAAAGGCCACATCTGCAGAAAAGAATGTTTTCAACCTTTTGGTTATTTCAAACACAGAAAATAAGAAATCAATTAGGTGGAAACAGACTACAAACTGGCATTTGTTCAAATCTTTAAGTAAATAATATTATTGTTATTGTAATGTGATTAACATTTCATAAAGCTTTATTTCTTATTTCTATCTTGGTTTTAAAATTTGTAAAGTAACACATAAGGATCTGTCAAATTCAATTTGCTATGCCCTCGTGGGTTATTTTCATCAATTTGGGACAAAATATTTAGAGTAGTTATTTTATTTCGCTATTTTGCATGCCAAACAAAGAAATATTTTACTTACAGATTTATATCAACAACTAGGTATTTACCAGCTCTCTATATAGAGTAGTTAAATTTATTTAAAAAAATTTGATTAAATCTTTTTTTTAAAATCGTGGATTTTTTTTTTTACACCCTGTTGCAAAGTGAATTCAAAGCAAGGGCTCAAATCTGTATTGTAGATGATGAAGAGTACTGAACAATTCACAAATAAAGGCATCTTGTGGTACCCCTTTAACCCATTTTGTGGACGCTACAGTTTCCTCGGGAAATCGAACAATCAAACATGCAACAATCACAACATTTTAAGAATTTTCTTTGTATTAATGTGCATGAGGTGTCATTTTGCACCAATCGATATTGCTCTACAACTTTTCAATTGATATTTTCCCCCCATTTTGTTCCATGTTTGAGATAGGAATCTTAACTCTGGGAGTCTGCCACCAGGTGGTGCTGGTAGTGGTCTCATCCCATAGTGCATAGGACGTTTTACTATGCCTAGACACTACTTTCATGACTATAGGTGCTGTCCTGAATGTTAAGGAGGGGTGGCCTTATTTATGGCGGGGCACCCTGTATATAAGATTGTTTTGAACAGAAATTGCAATACATGCATATGCATTAAAACTTAACTTTATTCTATCATTCAACACTAATTTTAGTGATTGTAAGAAAATGTTGTAAGTTAAAAAATAATCGAAGAATGCAATGAACGTTCTTTAAAGAGAAAATATTTCAAAATAGCTTAAAATTGAAGAAAAAGAAAAATTTCTCTGTGCTTAAGCTGTCCCCTTGTATTCTTCAGACCTGTGTGGTATATGTTTAAAGATACCAATTTTATTTTCCTTACTTATATCAAGGATTTCAAAAAAAAAGAGAGTGGGAGATTAGGAAAACGGGGTAGTCCAATACTATCAACTTTAAAATAAATCGCAACACTTTATAAATATAAATCACTAAAACATTTATGAATAAATAACCTAAACCTTACAAAGTTATATATACTCCCATGCTTGGGATGCTATGAAGCTTGTGATATTTTGAATAAGTTATAGTATAATATAAATGAAATATTACAATTCAAATAGTTTTGAGTTATAATTCAAAAAAATCATCTTTATTTAAAAGGAAATAAAAAATGAATACATTTTCTAAACATTAAAATTTGGTATAAACCTCTATAAATTCTAACTCAGCTGCAGTAAAAAACAATTTAGTCAAAGATAACAAATAAATCAAACATTTCCCAATTTGATTATTGGTTTAAACTTGACATATTAACTTTTTTAACAATTTATAACATTTTTTAAATCAAATAACTGAAAACACATGAATGAAAAAAATTAAATTGATTTGCTATACATGTCAAGTATTACAATAAAATGCTGACTACTAACTGATAACTTCTTGTGCTAATTGTGGCGTATTCACCAAGAAAAAAATGTAACAATAAATTATATTATTTTTTCGCAATGTAATAAGTTACCTGAATAATTTATCAGTAAAGTGTCAATTGCTTGAGTCATTAGTCTTTAATACATGTCTCGGGCCATAAAGTTTTGTATTGGGTTCATTCATTAGTTGTAAACTGTTCTAGACACTTCACTTCTCCAGCTGTTTTGCATCATAGTTTGCTGGATATTGCTGGATCAGATGTTTAAAAAAGGAAAATTTCATGATAATTCTAGAAAAAATGGTTTATTATAAATATATAGTAATAGTTTGGGGTGTTAACAAATTAAAATACTATTAAAACAAGAAATAATAAAATATTATCTTCAGTGCATGTAGAATATGTTTGAATAATATATTATTTTCTAGTATGTTTTAATGTTTGTTTTTGCTGAGCAGCAAAAAAAAACAAATACTAACATAATAAATATAAACATAAACCTTAATATTACAATTCTCATGACGCTAATATAGATTTTACAATGAAAATTCAATAAAGTTTGCAATAACTGAAAATTCAAGCCTTCCCTCCAAATAAGTCACTTTGGTTTTTTCATACCTTTATGAAAACCCTCTAACATATACAACTAATGTAAATAAAACAATATCAATAGCACCTTTAAATTTTTTTTCAACTATAAAATTACATAAGCACTTTAACAAATATCTACATTATGTAGATGCCTTTAAAAAAATTTGAAATCGGTAAAACTTGCTGACAACAATGATTTACCTTCAAAGAATGTTTTGAAGCCCGAAGAAGCATGTACTAATAATGGTAACAGACCTTATTTTCCAGTATAGCTTTTATTGTCGTCTTGATAGCTTGCTGTATCATCATATATTCAAAGAACTGATCCTGAAAATAGCATAATCAAAACATTGAATGTAGCTATTTATTGCTTAACTTCTCCAATTAGTTAAGCAAACGCCAGACAAAAAAAAAAGAAATTAGATTATTTGATTCAGATTTGTTTCAAACTACTAAACACCAAAATGATAGTTCCAAATTACTTCAATTATTCTAGAGGTTTAATAAAGTGTTGGGTTTGAAAAGTAGTTTTTTTTCTGTTTTCACTGTGACAGGATGATTTGTAATAAAATACTTTGCAATTATAAATAAATCTCAAAATTCATCACCCGTTTTGTGTAGTCTGAAAAGAATTTTATACTAAAGTGCTGGCTAAAAATAGAATTACTTAACCTAGGATATTGCAGAAGAACCAGTACACAAAGACTCTTTATAAAATAAACGAATGCTAGGAATTAAAACATATTTCAAGAAGTGATAAGTTGTTGGCATATGAAATGTTATAAAGGAATTAAGCAAGCCGAGAATAGATACCTTTTGACTAAATTAGGGTTTAATCAGAATAAAATGCTCATCCCTACTTGACTAGAAAAATGCTATGTTTGGTAAATGTACATAACACATACTTAAGGAGTGGAGAGGTTTTCTAAACAAAAACAGAAAATGAAAGATAATATAGTGATAACATTAAAGACAGAAACAACATAAAGTTTTAAATAATTCTTGTTAATTTTCTCTCTCATACCAGTGAAGATGTTCTTTTCACTGCTGTTTTAATTGCACAGCAAAAAAACTAATTCAACTTAAATAATAGTTTAAATAGATGCTATAGTTTTCCTAGAGATACAGATAATCTTTAAATAATTACACTGCATCATCTCAATCATGTGGCATGATAACAACCTCCACAAAAAGAGTAGTGAAATTAAATAGATGGTGCCGTTTTCTAAGGCATAAACTTCAAACCAGCTATGAATAAATTTTATATTTCAGACTGATTTTGTGCCAGCCTTTCAAATAAAAAATAATAGATGAGGTGCATTGATCTGTTTTTGAGCACTGTAGATGAAAAAAGTGTACTTATAAAATAAGAATCTTGATGTTATAGATTTCAGAACATAGGGTAAGATAAGCAAATAATCACTAGCATAAAGTTAATTTAGTTACATTATATACAGTCACAAATGAAAAATCATTGTGATGCAAGTGGTACAAGAGTACAATAAATAATAACAATATCTATAAACAATCTAAAGGTCAATTGATTAATATATATATAAGTGTCCACACTTATCAATAATAATAGCTAATTTCTAAACCGTTGAGAGCAGACATATAGTTCCACTTTGGAGAAATGCGTTTAAATGGAGGGAAGAATTATTATATTTGATATTTTGAGTCAATAAATATATTTCTGAAAAGTTACGAATTTAACTTTTATACGGTTCCCTGGTCCTATAAATAATTTGAATTTTAATATTCTTTAAACAAAAAAAAAAAAACTTTCCGGCAAGCTTGAAGGCAAGGTAGATTCCTTTTTCGCTATCGTTACAAAGTAATGAAATATTGTACATCACAGACATAGCCAATGACTTTGTTGTTTGCATTCTGTGATTCTGTTTTCACATATTTAATTTTACTATATCAAGGTTTTATCATTCCCTACCTAAAAGGTTGCTAGATTTATTGGCCAGTAAGACACACTTTTTTTTTATATCTCAAATACATAATCATTCAACAGGTAGGAATCGTAAAAGAAATAAACATCCTGTAGTGCAAAATATCCCCTAGATAACATTTTAAGCCACCTATCTTGAAACAGTACCAAGAAATTGACGACTCAACACGAACGGAGAACGACTCTTAGATTTAAAAATTAGTTTATTTAATCTAGATACCTCATAATTGTGCGATATTTCTTTTCCATGCAAAATCACATGACATGAAAACATTTAAACATTACTAGAACGGGCTCATTTAGAGAACCCCTGTTACATGATAATAGTCACTAAATTCTTAACACATAAGAGAATAAAATTATTAAACATTGTGAATTGCAAAATTTAATATGCGTGTTTAAAGCATAGACATCAATGCAGCCATTTTGAACAGTAAATTTAATTCTCCATTAAATAAAAGTAAATACTCAGGCAGAAACCCCAAAACAATTTTAAAGTTATTGGAGATATATTTCAATATAAAAAGGATAAAGGGAAGTGTATATCTATCTTTATTGGCTATTTTATATTAAATTTATTAAACAAATTTGGTGGCTTTCATGTTTAGTTAAATATCAAATTAAAATAATCTGTCAAATTAACTAATTATTTAATTAACTATTAAATACCTGTTTGATTAATTAAAAATTAACCATTTACTCTAAATAAAATTAAATATTTAATTAATTGTGATATCTTCACTAAAACCTTTTATGGCTCATATATGCCAGCAATCTTAATTCCTGTAATTATCTAATAATTGTTCACTTAAATAAAGTTTTGTGTCTATGGAACAAACGTGAATGCTCACATCCTCCCAAACCACTGGACTGATAAACCAGAATTTGCAATAATTTTTTATTTAAGAAAGAGAAAGTTCATCTTCAACCTTCTAAACCCCAAAGTTACTTAAAATTCAGTTAATTAAAATTGGCATATGTTTTTCCGCGATATATCTTTGAAAATATTATTCACAAACTTTTTTTTTACACACCTTATTAATTTTTTAAAAAATTAGTATTTCAGTGGACAAAATTTAATTTTCACAATTTGTTTCTCTCTATTTTTAATATTTTTCAAATTTTCTTAATTTTTATACAGAATTGTAAATAAATATTCTTTATTGTTGAAGAACAAGTATAATAATTTAATATATATAGTTTTGCTATACAGAATTCTTGACGAATGTTATAAGCATACTTTTGGAAAGTAGATGATTAAATAACAATTTATACCAAGCATCTCAACTAATGATTGATTTATTTTCATTCTTAATGAAATGAATAATTAACTAAGAATTTAATTGTTTCAAAATATTCATTGGAAACCTTTTCTTTCTTTTATTTGCACTGTTAAACGTAAATTTGAAGTACCTATATATCAGCCAATAATTTATGGAGAAAACAGCTGTTTTAAAATCGTTTGTTTCACCTTGATATTCTTACTTTAATTAAAATGTTTCAGATCAGAAAAGGAATTTGTGTATTATAATTTTTATGTAATAGTATATTAAAATATTAGACATGAAAAGATTTTAATCCGAGCAAAGACAGGTATATTTCAGCTTGTTTAATGTAAAAAAAAGTGGGAAGTGTATGCAGATGGAAGCCTATAACTTCTAAGTAATTCTGCTGTCAAAAAAACTTAACATAAAATAGATTGTTATGATAGGGTGATAATTCCCCATTGAAATTTTCTTCTATAAATCGTGAACGAGCTATGCGCGGAAAAGATAAATTGGGAGGGGAAGGAATACGTTTCTTTCAGCTCATAACTTCTAATCAATTTTAATTGACAAAACTTTAATATGTTGTCTATTATGATAAGGTGATAATTACCAATTAAATTTTTTTTTCTTCTTAGTCGTAACAGAGAGCTATGGGAAGTGATAAATGGGGGAGGGATTGAAATACATTTTAGCTCATAACTTCTAAAATATTGTAGCTATCAAAAAAGTTTCAATAGAATTGTTTATTATGAAGAGGCACACCGCCTATTCTGTGTTTCTCATTCATCTTCTGTCGTGAAGGATTATGGGAAAATGAATTTTCAGCCCTTTAGCTGGTTTTTTCTAGCCCATCTACAAACTCGCCGACATTTCCAATCGAATCTTTAAGACATACATCCCTCACAGGGTTAAAATCTAATCAAAATTTCTCTAGTTATCGTGTTCACAAGATAATATAAGTAAAACGTTTATATATATATATATATGTCTCTCTACTAATAATAATAAGGAAAGGAACATTTCAGTCTCCTCTATTCTCTTAAGGATTAGAGCTGCAAGAATGAAAGTGGGTGGAAGAGACTGCAAATGACGGTGAGCTTCTCCAAGGGTACATGGTTAAAACGTAATTTAATTTAGGGGAGAGGAGGTGAGGGGTGGGAAAATCACTTTTCAGCCTATAACTCTAAGCAATTGTAGTTATTGGAAAAGTTTAAATCTTTGTTCTGCTATGATAAGCAAGTGGGCCACTACTCTAATTTGAATTTTCCTTCTATTTTCCATTGTGTTTTATAGATAAATGAAAATTCTTACCCTTGAGCTGGATAGCTCCATCTAACCTCGACCGAGATTTTCACTATCCTACAAATATATCCTACACTGGTTAAATTTTAAATTAAAATTATTCCAGTTATCGTATTAAAGATAACATGGGAAAAGCTATACATATATAAGGGCACCTATATATATAAACTTTTAACGAAGGGGTGGTTTGGGGTTCTAGGGGTCATGATCGTGAAGATCTGCAAAAATTTTCCTGTTGTGTCATGAGAACTATTGCAATAGGTGACTCTATAAGGAATCTAAGTCCCACTCTTTGCGACTAAACCTGAGTTATGGAGCTTTGAATATTGCTGACTTAGACCCTTCACTTTACACCAAATAGTCGCCTTGAAAAAAAATCCACCAATCAATGCACAGCACTTTGCTCTGACGAGGGTCGCTGATTGGTTAGTTAAAAATCAAGTGAAATTAGCTTCAGAACTCTCGGCCAGTTTTAATGCAGAAGACTGGTACTTTTTTTTTTTTGTTTAAGATGTTAGAAATGTCAAGAATATTTTTTACTAAATATGACTGATAAGATCGGGGACCGAGTAAAAGTTAGAATACATATTTTCTGGCAATACATTTAGTGACTCAAAAAAAACATATATTATAATTCTTCTCACTTCATTTAAAACATTTTTCCAATTGGAACTGTCTATCTCAACGGTTTAGAAATTAGCTATTGGACTAGATAAGGGACACTCTGTATAATACAAAAAAACAGTAGAAAATAAAAAAAGATTGTAATGTAAATAAATCCATTTTCAATAGATGTTTCTTAATTCCCTTTTTTTGTGTCATTATCCCAGATTTGAGATACTGTTTTCCCTCTGCTACTATTCTGAACAGAGTTAGTTTAACTTTAATTGCACTGGGGATAAATACAAATACTTCTTATGTATTGTTTCAAATACTTGTAATGTGATATTGAGATGCATTTTAAAAGTTTAAAGAGAAATAAACAGTAAAGAGAATCTCACCAATTCCACCAAGTTACATAGTATCAATGAACCAACTCACAAAAGTTTTAACTCTCAAAAGATGGTGGTACTTCATAAAACAATTTGAATTTACGCAGATAAATATAACTTAATTCCAGGATATCCTTACATCAGAAGTATATGTTAATGTGATTTATATTAAATTCAATAAATATAAATAAAACAATTTGAAGAACTCCAAGATGTCTATAAATTCTTAAAGGACTGAATACTGATATGTGAAAATATAGTTGAGAAAATTAATTACGACCATAGATATTTAACAGAAAAAATACCTTTTACAAATCCTGACTAGCAATCAGAAATACATTTCACGAACAGAAAGCAAAAGTGAAAATTAATAACAATGAACCCAAATTCTCATTACTTAAAGCAAAAAATTAAATATATGCTTGGTGAATTCAAAAAGCTTACTGTCGAAATTTATGTGTCGCATTAACTGCTTGATAGAATCAAAGAAGCCGCTCAAGCCCCTGAAAAGACAAAACAGTTTATATACACTTTGAAAATAAGCCAAAAAATTAAAGAATAACAGTAGAAATAGAAAGATAGGGTTTAAAAAAGAAAAATCTCGCTATATGAATTACACAATGCCAAGAAAACTGAACACACGTATTCAGTGGCACTAAGTTGAGCACCAGGAAATATAATGTAGCATATTATTACTCAGTTAAATAGTTCTGAATATGATCCTAATGTATTTTAAAATAGATGATATATTTTACTAGAATTTAGCTTTAATGTACTGAAATATATTTGTGCACTGAACTTTAAAAAATGAAACTGTATATATATAGTCCTAAGTTAAGGAAACATATAATACAGGGACAGATTACAAAAAAGCAAAAGACTGGAAATCATAAGCAAAAAAAATTTGAACCATAATTCTATAATGTGAGAGAAGTAAAACATGCAACATGAAAATATTGCATTATAATAATTCAATAACCTAATTTTCATATTAATCCTAGTATGTATAAATAAGAAAAGACATAATTTATTATTAAATCATTCACGCTAAAAAAAAGTTAACAAACAATTTTAACCCTCCAAGCAGCCGCAAACGCCTTTTAATGCTTTTTCATGCTCAGTCTAAAAGCAGATAGTTTCCTCAGATTCATATTTACTTAAGCAATCATGATAAAGTATTCTTAAGATTGAGATATAATCAAATACCAAAATATCGATTCATTTAAAAAGCTGTTTTCTAAATTGATACCCAATAGTTCAAAAAAAAATTGGGCTGCTCAGGAGGGTTAAATACATCAAGCCAGGGCTTACTCTGTGAAATACAAATTAGACAAAACATATTAATCACCTGTACATCACCGAGATGCAAATATCTAACCAAAGTCTGAGAAGGATTACATTAATAGCCTTTTGATAAAGTTAGTTCAAAAATAAATAAAAATAAGGACAAATACCCCTTTACATGCAACTGTGTAAAGTAATAGGCCTTTGTTAAATTATACTACTGTTTTATTTCTTTTATTTTTATACATTTTAAAAGTACCATAATAAATGATCTGCACCTTATAAAGTAGAGGGGTCGAGAAATTGTACAGTTACAATGACATCCATTTAGTATTATTGTTGTTCCCTTTGAAACATTCTTTAATTGTTAAAGAAGTGGTTTTCTCTTGTTTCTCATTTGTGTGACTTTGTTGGTAAGAGATCTCCATTACCACGCTTCAGCCCCTTGTTTTGAGGGCTCCTACCTTGGCAGATTTCAATAAAAAACGGTTTGCATCCTCTGCAAGCCTATTTTCAATAAAGACTAAAGTTTTTGCACAGTCTTCAGTAATATCTGTCTGTTTTAATACTGGCACAGTTGTCGGGACTACATTAATCTCTAGAATGCCTAGGTAAATCTTTTTGTATGTTTTATTTGAGAAGATTTTTTTATGTCTTATTTTTTTTTTGCATTTTTGCTGCATTTGCAATAACAACTTTAGCTGCCTCTTTGACAGAGTTTTTTTTTTATGTAGTTTATTTTATTTGTTTTGTTCTTTTTTATTTTCATCTTATATGTCTCTGATGACCTTAAGTTTTCAACTAATTTTTTTCAACATTTCATGCAAAATCTTTTTTTTCTTTTGGTAAAATATGCCAATAAAGGTTTGTTTTCTGTAAAAAGCAGGAAATTAATACTTTATAATTGAATGTTGGAACAGCCCATCCTTAGAGTTTGGTTGATCTGTCAGTAGAAGATGAATCAGCTGTATTCTAGTCGGAGTTCAATGACAGTCACATATTTTCCCAGAGACCCTTTCAAATGTGTAAGATAAGAGTTTCTTTTCTTTGTGTAAAAGTACTGGAAAAGCAAATTTTGCAGGGGATCTGAAACCGCTGGGGAACTGAATTTGAGAGAAAAAAGATTAAAAAAAACGAATTTCTCCAAATGACAAAAAAGCTGGAAATCACAAAAGCTAAGAATCATCCCTGAGAAAATGTAATATTTACTCATATAAATTAATAGAAATGACCTGAAACAATGCTAATTTTAACATGTTCAGCATCAAAATGTGACATAAAATTTTAAATTGAATAGCAATGACAACATGTTCATATAGTAATAGAATTCAAGTCTCAATCTGTGAGTCAAAATCCACATTAATGAAAAACTTATATCTTTTTCAACATTTCTTAAAAATTAACAAATTACTGGTTATAATTTGAATTACCAGTTAATTTGTCCCTATGGGATAACAATGAGGAACTTGCACGTTTTTTGTTTATATTTTTATAATATAGAAAATGAAAAAATATGATGGATAGTATCTTTCTTTTTTACTTTTATAGCCCGAAAAGGTAAAATAAAACAATTTCAAGTGCGCACTATTTACTTCATCTCAAAAACGCTAGTTTTCCTACGCCGCCACTTGTGACGTCACAGTTCACCATGACGGTTTGTTCACTTTGATGGCGCCGTTAAAATAGCGAGAGGCATATGTTTCTTGTTGATCTATAAAGGATTTTTATAAAACAGAATAAAATTTCGAAATGTTTTTTGTTTAGTATGTTTTCCTGAGTGTTTTGATATATAATTTTTGTAAATAGCACCATTAGTTCATTTTTTATGGATCACTTTGTCTTCAGCAATCGGTTTGTTTACATTCGTCAGCTGGCATTTCGTCAGATTGAATACGTCTGGCATTTGGTTAATTTTAACTGTAATCTATTAATTCCACCTGCATACGATGTTGCTCATGTGTTTAATTAGTGGGAGAGTGGTTTTTCCCGTCCGAATATCATTTTTCATTTATTTTGTGACTTTCCAAAATATGATGCAATCGGCTATAACCCGTTGGTCAATAGTTTTTTTCGAGTGCGGAAAGTCTTACTCCCAACTGTTTAAACATAATTATTATTATTCTCTATCTCCTCTTGAGTGCTTCGACACATCATTTATGTAATTTGGACAATTAGTTCATTTTTTATGAATCATTTTCTGTTTTGGAAATCGTTTGTTTACGTTTGACATCCTTCACTTTGTCAGATTAAACACGGCTGGTATTTAGCTAATTTTAACTGTATCAGATTATTTTCACTTGTAAATGATGCTCCCAATGTATTTATTTAGTGGGAGAGTGGTTTTATCCGCCCAAATTCAATATCTGGCATTTTTAGCGCCTTTCCAAAAAATGATGCAATCGGCCTGTAACCCTTTCGTTACTAGCTTGCAGTAAATTTTTTGAACCTCTCCCATTTCTTTAATTATTTATATTTTTTAATGATTTTTGCAGCATACGTTGTCTTTGATGCCTGTTTATTGTGGGGGAGTGGTGTTGTCTGCCTAATTTGTATTTTTCTTGTACTTGGCTCCTACCCCCGCCCCCCTTTTTTCCGGTATCGTCTCGCATTCCCTTAATTTTTTATATTTTTGGATTATTTTTGCTGCAAACATTGTTTCTATTGCCTATCTTTCATGTGGGTGTGGTATTTCCGGGATATAGTGTATTTTTCCTATACCTGACTTACGCCCCCCCCCCCTTTTTCGTTTCACATTAAGCTCTCGCATTTCCTTAATTTCTTATGTTTTTCGATGATTTCTTTTACAAACATTGTTTCTTTTCCTCTTCGTTCGTGTGGTCATACTTGCAGAAATAAATTTTTGTTTTAATTCCTCGTATTTCCGCTCCCATGAAATCCGGGTTTCTTCCTAAAAATGAAAACATCGTCATGCTGTCAATTTTCGGAAAATTGTCCGACTGTCCTTTGGTAAATCCAGGTATTACAGACATTATTCGTAAAAATGAGTAAACATTTAGAAATAAATCAACAGTGAGAATGAGAGGATGAATTATTATAAAGATCGGAGTTGAAATAAATTTGGATGTCAATAGAATGCGAACGCCGCTAGACAAACGTAAACATTACAGCGTGGTGAACAATGACGTCAAACCAATCACGTAGCGTTTTGAGGTCACGTGCTTTTGCCGTACTTTTCGGTAATTTAAAACTTAAATTTTAATTAATTAAGTCCATTTTATGGGTTTTAATTATCGTTTTCAAACATTTTGACTATCAATCTGTTGATAAAACACAGAAATTAGCATTTTCCTCACGGGTGCAAGTTCCTCATTTCAGTATTTGAATATACAGCGGTGCCGATTGTTGTAGAAAGAGGGATCTTGAAAAAAAGGTCATTAATAGTCCAGTCAACAAAAGGTTTGAAAAAACATTAAATCATATAGTTTTGAAAATTGGTACACATATCTGTGAGGGGTTCCTGAGACAAACATACTGGTACTGCGGGGCGGGAGCTTGCGCCAACATCTTTGATTTCATCCCCTTTTTTAGTTTTTCTTGAATATCTCAAAAACTATTCAGTTTTAAAATTGCAATTAATTAAAAAAATTAAAGTGTAAAATTCCCTATAAATAAATGCTTTTATGTTTCTTCTATCTTTATTAGCTTCCGAGATAATGGGTCACAAAGTTTGCCACCATCTTGGATTTCATCTCCTTTTTTAGTTTTTCTTGAATATCTTCGAAACTATTAAAACTAGAAGAAAAAATAAAAGCATGCATATTTGTTGTATTACATGTGAAAATTGAATAGTTTTTGAGATAATAAAAAAACCCATAAAAAAATGGAGGGATGAAATCCACAATGGCAGAGTGAGCTCTCCCCCCAGGACCAGGTACTTTTAGTGCTTTCAACAGAAGCCTCTTGCGAACGTGTTTACCAATTTTCAAAACTATACGATTTAATGTTTTTTTCAAACCCTTTGTTGACTGGACTATCAATTAATATTTTTTACAAATTCATCCACTTTGAGACCAATTATATCAAAGTATTAAAGCTAGAAGGAAAATAAAAGCATGCATTTGCAGGGAATTGTACACTCTTTAATTTGTTAAATCAAATGCGATTTGAAAATTGAATAGTTTTCCGAGATATTCCTAAAAAAGGGGGATGAAATCCAAGATGACGGCAAACATCGAGACCCATTATCGCGGAAACTATTAAAGCTAGAAGAAAAACAAAAGCATGTATTTGGAGAGAATATTACACTCCTTAATTCGTTAAATCAATTGCAAATTGAAAACTGGATAGTTTTCGAGATATTCAAGAAAAACTAAAAAGGGGGATGAAATCCAATATGGTGGTGCGAGCTCCCCCTTTCATATGTTCATCAGGAGCCCCTCAGGAACATGCATACCAATTTTCAAAACTATATGATTTAATGTTTTTCACCCCCATTTAGGGCCTTCATTGACTGTACTTTAAACATTATCGGGTCATTCCATGTCAAATCAACACACTCTATAAACCTCACCATCTCGGATTTTCATGAAATTTGGCAGAGATGTACTATTGATATAGACTTGGAAAAATACCAAATTTCATCAAGATACGTGGACTCCTTTTTGAATTACAGCAATGTAAATTATCAAAAATTTGCCCAAAAACAGAAAAAGGAAATTTTTTGAATTGCTCTAGGAGCTCTCCTAATTGAGCTGGAGAGCTGGGACAGGTGTCATTTTACAGCATTTTGTATGCTCTGTCC
>BGPR01026214.1:0-11016 GCA_013235015.1 Araneus ventricosus | reverse complement strand
GCATGGGGCACGTTCGGCCGGCTGCCCAACTTGCCCCGTAGAATGTTGATCCTGTGGAAATGACGAGGGAACGTAACACGTAGTATCTCCAAAGCCGAATTGTAACGAATGAAGTCTCGAAATCAATTCATTTATGCAACCGTTCCTTCAATTTCATGTATATTTATTCTTTTTTTAATTTCTTCTATATTCAAAGAAAGAAAGAATTGATGAAAGTTAAAATTTGCAAATTGAAATCATATCAAATATCCCATTGTTATTAAAAGACAATAATTTTGCTAAAATATTTTAAATTGAAATGCATATAGAATTTGAAGTTCAGTGTTAGTAATATTTTTTAAAGATTTTAAAATGATCTTTTAATTTTAAGATGGGATTACGCCGAATTAATATATGGCATGTCCTTTATGAATAACTATAATGATTCAATGTTGCTGTAAAATATATATGAATCAATGCTGCTGCAAATATAGCGATATATAAATATATCTGAATTTATGGGTTATGCACCAAATTTAAAATGCAAAATAATTGTTAAGAAAATCTATGTTGATTCCATCTCCATTAAAAAAGTGCAAAACAGAATGCGCTGTTATTATTTTACGATAAATTTAAAAATTGTATCTTGTTATCTTGTTATTGTTGAGTAAAAATGCACCGGATTTGTATCTGTAACCTAACTGTGAAAACTAATATTAATTATATTATTAAAATTATTTATTATTTACTTATTTAAATTAATAATATTATTTATATTATTTTTTAATTAATATTATTTATATTATTCCTTAAATTAGTATTATAATTTATATTATAATAATATTATTATTTATCTGCCTTAAATATAACAATATGGAAAAATTTTTTGCGATAATCACAACATGCTTCTTTGTTTCTCTTGCAGGGTTACCTTCTAAGATGTTTCGCCATTATGTTAGAAAATCGGATAGAGGGAATGCTTCTTCTTAAGCAATGAAAGCTGCTGTTTTAGAAGTGAAGCTGTAATGATGAAAATTGTGACGATGCGGTCATTTAATTCTGTTTTCCACATAAAACTTATTAATTTTGTATTTTCAATTTTTTGGTTTTTTGCTTCACTTAATTTCATAATTGTATAGCTTCATCAAGGAATGGTGCATGAAAAAGATTTTCCTTTAGGATATCTTGTGTTATCATTCGCAGGAAATGAAAAGTAAAATATGATAAGATTTTTTTTTTATGTTTCTTCAATTCTACCTTACCAGAATATTAAATAAGTGATGCGGCCCGACTTACCCCGCGATGTGGCCCAACTTACCTCGTAGTCGGGGCCCGGTTGGGCATTAAAAAAAATTTAAAATGTTGAATTGTAATTTTTTTTAAATTCTTAGAAGAAAAAACGGTCCAACTAGCCCCGGTCTACCCTACATACAGACAGATTTCCCGTTGACGGATTTTGTCCAAAATTTGATAGAAACCTACAAATTATGTTTAAAAACCACATACCAAATTTCATCCCCGTAGCTCTAATAGTTTTCGAGTTATCGTGTTCACAGACAGACATAATTCCAAAATTGTGTTTTTCGGACTCAGGGAGGTCTAAAACGTGGAGATTCGTCAAAATCTCGAGTTCGAATTTTTTGACGATTACAATACTTTCTCTTTGTATACTTCGTATACGAGAAAGTAAAAAATCGGCCGCTGGGATTGAGGGGCGTAGACTTACTTACCTTACTCAACTGTGACTATTAACTCTATAGTCTATAGTGACTATTAGTCTAGTTACTATGTGACTCTATCAATGTAAATTCTTCGTGATTTTCACCAACTTTGCAACTCGTCTGTGACTAATCCGTAATTACAAATTCAAAAATTATTTTTGCTATTTTCAATGTCTACCTTTCTATGTTAAATGAAACTAAAAACAACACTCTATGTTATTTGGTTGCGGAGCTATAAGAGTTTAACTTTAGCAGGAAATTCGACGTAATTCAACAATTCTTGAGAAATATTTTGCGCGATCGATGAATGAATTGCCTTGTCTGCTTGCGCGCGCATCGGTCGCTGTGACGTCATCAAAATTCTTCGTGATTTTTACTAACTTTGCACCTCGACTGTGACTAAACCGTAATTCCAAATTCTAAAATTATTTTTGCAATCTTCTATGTCCACCTTTCTGTTTTAAATGAAACTAAAACCAACTCTCAATGCTATTTGGCAGCGGAGATATAAGGTTTAACTTTAGCGCTAAAAGCGTCATATTTTTTTTTTTACTTTCCCGACACACCATTAGACCACAATGGAGAGACGCAAATCTACAACAAAAGCTTAAAACGAGCTCTGCTAAAAACAGGACAATCGATTAAAATGTGCCGAATGGTAAGAGGGATATTACAGTAACTGCAGAATGGTGCAGGCACACTTAAAGCGGGGCATTCACTGCTGTTCCACTCCGCGATTTTTGGAACACAGGAAGGAAAACCCTTTCGTCAGTGTGAGAAACGGATGAAAAATGCCATAGCGGAATGGAAGTGTTGGAATTCCGAATAGTTTGAAGTCAAATTGGAATGGCCAAACGGCATTTTGAGGACCTCGCTGAGAGGGTAGCGGGAGAACAAAGGTTCTGCCTAGATTGGGACCCCGCGACGAGGATAGAAAATCGGAAATCCGCCGTGGGGGGGAGGAAGAGTAGGGGCATCGAAGAGCGACGGTAGCTGACTTTGGAGCCTCCGTGAATCTAAAGCCTGCCATTCACTTGAAGTATAGCCATGCCATTTGTCCTAAACCCGTTTTTTTTCACCTATTTTAATCGAAAAATACAGGCACGCCATTTACTTGATATTTAAAAGGACGCTAACTCTGAACGAAGGTAGGGGGAGCGATCTTCTTTTCCGTTTCTACAGCTGCTTGTCAATCGCTCTTCGATATTCCCCAGTCAGAAGATTTTAATTCATTCTACCCTCGAAGGGAGGCTACGCAAGGCATTGTTCTTTTCGCTAGCTTCTTTCAGAGTCCCTCTGAAGCGAGACTTTAAACTCCAGCATTTTTCGCTCCGATTTCAGTCTAGACGGAATTCCAGCCACCACAAGCCATTTGTGTGATTTCCATAGATTTTTACAGCTTTTTCCTTCTGGCGTTCCAAAATATCCAGTTTGCCTGTGAAGTGAATGGGCGGCTTAATCTAATCGCCGTGCCTAATCTTTCGACTTTGAATGGGTGGGAAAAAAACCGGTCTTGGGACAAATGGCATCGCCTAGTCTTCTCGTGAATGTCCAGCTTAACAGCAAATGTTAGTGCTTAAAGCGGGACATTCAAGAGGTCACGGATTTGGAGCACGTCGCGCAAAAACCCTTCTTCAATGTAAAAATCTGAGGAGAATTGGTGCATGAAAAGTTTAGAAATCCAACATCGTTCGTTTCCATTTGGCGCATTGGATCATAAAAGTGAAATACGATCCTGCCGATGGCCTGAAAATTGGAAAACGGACTGGCTCCTTGCTCCAAATGGACTGAATCACTCTCCTCTTGAATGTCCAGCTTAAAAAATGTATGCATAATGCACAAAGCTGGACATTCACGAGCGCTTCTCTTCACGTAAAAGACCGGTCTTAAGCCGGCCATTCACTTCACAGATAAACTGCATATTTCGGAACGCGAGAAGGAAAAAGCTATAAAAATCTATGAAAATCAGCCAAATGGCTTGTGGTGGTTGGAATTCCGTCTGGACTGAAATCGGAGCGAAAGCGTTGGAGTTTAAAGTCTCGCTTCAGAAGGACCCTGAAAGAGGCTAGCAAAAAGAACAATGCCTTGCGTAGATTGAAGCCTCGCTTCGAGGGCAGCATAAATTAAAATCTGCTGACTGGGGAAAATCGAAGAGCGATTGACAAGCAGCTGTAGAGAGGGGAAGAAGATCGCTCCCCCCACCTTCGTTCAGAGTTAGCGTAAGTTAGAGTTCAAATGAATGGCGTGCCTTTATTTTTCTATTAAAATGGGTGAAAAAAAACGGGGCTTAGGACAAATGGCATGGCAATCCTTCAAATGAATGGGCGGCTTTAGTGAGTAAAGCGGGACATTCAAGAGGTCACGGATTTGGAGCACGTCGCGCCAAAACCCTTCTTCAATGTAAAAATCTGACGAGAATTGGTGCAGGAAAAGTTTAGAAATCCAACATCGTTCGTTTTCCATATGGCGCATTGGGTCATAAAAGTGAAATGCGATCCTGCGGATGGCTTGAAAATTGGAAAATGGACCGAAGCACTCTCCTCTTGAATGTCCAACTTAAGAAATGTATGCATAATGCGCAGTGTTGGCTCGTCAGCTCAGAAACAAGCAGTGCTGCAAAAGTTTTACAGACCTAAAGTTGTACGAAATTTTGTGCTGATTATTTTGGTATATAATAATGATATACTAAAAATTGATAGTTTTTGAGTTATAAGCAAAAAATTGGAGAAAACTTTTTTTATGTTTTTTGGCCATAACTAAAATTCCAACAAAAATTATTGATGGCAAACCTCAGGATCGAAAAAACATAAAGAAGAAAAAATTACAACTCCTCCAGAATTGGATTTAAAAAAACGACTTAACGACTGTACTACTGAGAAAAAGCGAAAAAGAGCCAAATGAGGAAGTCGCGCCAAATGAGAGCCAAAAAAAATGCAGCTCAAATGAATGCAATTTCAAGCCGAGAAAGGGTTACTTTTCTCCCGCTTCGCGATGCTCTTTGCGTTAATATCGGATCCGTAGGAGGGGCAAAACTTGATGTAACTCTGGTCTGTCTCTCTCTTAATTCTTGATTGATTTTCCGTCTTCTTTTTACATTTGTTATTACTTTTTTGCCATTTTCGTTGATCACTGAATACTCAAAGTGGAAAAGTTAGCCAATTAGAATAAAATCTTTTAAGCTAATTTTTAAAAAAATTATTTTTTTCTTAAAATCTTTTAAAATAATTTCAGGGGGGACTGCAGCTCTTAAGGACGAGCCGCCACTGATAATGCGTAAAGCTGGACGTTCACGAGGGCTTCTCTCCACATAAACAAACAGTCTTAAATGCGAAAACCCGATGAGGAATAGAACGGAGCGGTAGGAAGTTTTAATTTTCTACCTCTTTGGACATCCAGGCGCTCCATTTAGACTGCTGGCCATAAATGCTGAAATGCGACCGGTGTAGATAAGTGGGGAAGGGGTGGTGGCTCCAGGACCGGATTAAGCTCTGTATTAGGAGCCTTTAGGCAAAGAAAATTTCGGAGCCTCCTTTCCCCTTCCAAGCTTTTATTAATTTTAATTTAATCTCCATATAAGCCATTTTTAAGTAATACATGTAACGGCAAACTGAAATAACAAAACATTTAATTGTAGACCATCTTCAAGAGAGGTGGTTTCAGTATTTCACGTATAAAAATATTTTTAAGTAGATAATTTCAAATAAAATGGTAAAAACAATTACAAAACGTTTCGAACGCATTTATAAATACTAAAATATGAAGTTTGGCAGAGCTGTTGACTTGTGAGTTAGTCAGACAACCGAAAAAGAAAAGAAAACGTATCACACTGATCTGCAATTAACTTTGAAAACATGAAAAAAAAAAATATCCTGAATAATGTTTTGAAGTTTAAACGACAGTTGAATTTAAGTTGAATATGTTCAAGTACATAAGAGTTGTAAATGAAATAAAAGCTCAAAATTAGATAATCTTGAAAATACCGCAAGAAAAAAAATCTCGAGGCATCGGGGCCCTATAGTTGCAGGGCCCACAGGCAGTTGCCTATCCTGCATATTTAATAATTCGGCCCTTGGTGGCTCTCTCGCTCTGGAAGAAAATAGAGCAGGCGGGGGAGAGTAGGTGTAGTAGGGGAACGGAGTGTCCGTAGCTGAAGGGTTGTGAGGAACGGCCAGTGAATGTCCTACCTAAATGGATGGGCTGAAAAGTGGAGTGGAGCGCTCGTGAATGTCCAGCTTAAGCGTTTCAAAATCAAATCATAACTAAATAATGTATTCCATCATATTGCCAACTGAATAATGCGGTCCATCATATCGCTAACTAAATAATGTGGTCGATCATATCGCCAACTAAATAATGTGGTTTATCATGTCGCTAACTAAATAATGTGGTTCATCATAACGCCAACTAAATTATGTGGTCCATCATATCGCCAATTAAATAATGTGGTTCATCCTAACGCCAACTAAATTATGTGGTCCATCTTATCGTCAACTACATAATATGATTCATCATATCGCTGACTAAAAAATGGACAACCAACGACAGGTTTAACAGCATTTTAAAAGTAGTTAAGTAACTGATTTTTTAAAAATTGCTTCTCGTTTTATGTAGTTTATTTAGCCGACATAAATACATAAAACCTATTCTAAGTTCAAAAGCAATGAAATGGTGGTCTGTTCTGTTGAATATATGATGTGCAAAATGACACACTAAACGGCAAATGACGAATGAATAAAAGATGACGATGACTATTTAACTCAGACACGACGAATTTTTATCAACAGAAATTGATTCAAATCATGTAAAAACAAATTTTAAATTACTTTGCAAACGAGATCTCAGCTGTTATTTGCATAGAGAGTCCATTAACCCTTAAAAGTTCCATCTTCGAATGTGGAAAAGTTGCAAACCAGTCATTACATGCTTTTCGTTTGCAAGTATGGAACAGAAAGTGTCATACGCTTGCTTGCAACTAATATAGAAATACGTAAACGACAATAATGCCTCGAGGTAAACTGTTAAATAACTAATTTTTACATTTATGTAAAATATTATTTGGAATAATTTTGAATGAATTTCTCACGTGCAACAAGACCTTAACGCTTTGTTAGTCGCTATCATTTTTATTCTGAAATGACCACATTGCGTCTCGCGGATTTAAATCTGTTCTATGATATGTTTAACCGGTTTTGATGATTTTATTCTTATGGCTGTGATAATAAAGCCTAATGCGAATGTAAATGAATATTCTATAAGAAAAATTCAAATTGTAATGCTTGAAAAGCAGCTACAGTAGAAGTTCGAATAACCGCCATTGTCCGGACCAGGGCTGTGACTCATTGCCAAATAGTAGGGTTGCCATAATTTCCAAGCATTGATACGGGACGTTTAGGTGCTAAATAAACAAAACATGAAAAAAGTGGGTAATTGATGGTTTATTTTACTCTGATAAAATATCAAAAAAGTTTAAGCAATCTAATAAAATGAACACGAAGAATAATAAAAAAGATGCAAGGCTGATTCTTTTCAACCCAGTCATGTTTTTAAAATTGATTTTATTTTCTCCTATATCATTTTATTCTTTCACGTAATTATAAAACTGGGCGCAAGTCATTTTAAAATTGCAATGACAATTCAAGATTTTTTCATTTATTCAGTGGCGTATTTTGTCAATACCAGGCCTCAGGCTAAAAATCGCTTTGAGGCCCCTACCCCTACCTAACGTCAAAAAATCGTCGTCGTTTTAGCACAACGATGTAAATCGAATAGATTTTGAGGCCCCCTAAATTCTCGAGGCACGAGGCGAGCGCCTCTAACACCTGTGCGAAAAACCGCCACTGTATTTATCCCCACTGACAGCCTGTTTCTTTCGTCCGATCATCGAGTTGACATGAGGGAAAATATTCTCTCCACATCTGCATTGTGGGCTGGAGTGGCAAATATGTATTCTCATAGCTTTATTAGACACAGCTTCTGATCAATACACTTTGTATCTGCAAAAAAACTTCAGCCATTATTTTTCCATACTCCATTTCATAGTTGATTCGCAGTTTTGGTTGGTTTTATTTTTCTTTAAATAATCTTTAGGTTTTCAACAGTCGTGTGTCTCACGCAATGTTTAGGAAGAAAACGGACCAAATATTGATATGGGACTGAGCAGTCAGTGTAAGACTGTTACAGGCTTATGAATTTATGGTGGAGTTTTAGAAGCGTCCCTAAAAAAGGACGTTAGGGATTTATGGGTGAATCGCATACGCAAAAGAATTGTGTTGTTTAATTGTCAATAGGACGGCGTATTATTTATTCTAGGTAATGGAAAAATTTGAGAAGGAGAATTCTTCAGAAGCTATTTTTTTTAAAAATTAAACCTAGTTAAGTAGGGTTGGGTGATACTGTATCAACTTGATACTTTGTATCAGGTACGCAAAAGTATCAGATACACCTAAATGATGCACACCAAAAGTATCAGGCACTCGGTATCAGTTCTCTGACTCGAATGATAACGATAAGTAATCGCTTCCGTCGCGTTCCTTTTCGGTCGGCTGATAAGAAAGTATCATATGATACAAAAATATCAGATTGATACAAGTATCATATGTTACAAAAATATCATATGTTACAAAAATATCATATCATACAAAAATATCATATGATACAAAAATATCGGATTGATACAAAAATATCAGATTGATACAAGTATTATATGTTACAAAAATATCAGATTGATACAAAAGTATCATATGATGCAAAAATATCAGATTCATAGAAGTATCATATGATACAAATATCAGAATGCTACAGTTCTGGGTTGGGGAAACTTCGCGTTTTCGGTAGAGGTTTGATTATGAAGTTCATGTGGCCTTGGTTTTGAAGTCATGACGGGTGGGGGAGGAAAAGAGAGAAACAAATAGTTAAGTATATCGGAAGGCGGGATTCCCGAGCTGGGATTGGTATGTGTGGGATTGATATGTAATGCATTAATTTTGTGGAAATGATACGATAGGAATTCAGCATCATACACCAGTGTAGGAACATCTCTATCGAGAATGATCCCCGGAGAGGGTATTAAAGAATGATTAAAATAGAGGCGAGAAGAAATTTTCTGTATTAAAAAAAACTAGTTAGAAAACATTTTTGCATGATTGTGACATCTGTTCCATGACAACTCATTTTTCGATAGTGGTGCTGATTTTAAGTGACAAAAAACAAGATTATCTTCTGACAAAGTAAAAAAATTAGTTTTTTAAAACTATGATTATTGAATTATTTTTTATCTCTCTGTTTAACTCTTTTGTTGTTGTACCTTGTATGTTCTCAATATTATACTTTCGTTAATATAATATACCTACTTCCCTCTTTTCTTAATTAAAGAGAAATTTCATGTTTTTTTTTAAGTTGTTCATATTAAACTCTATATATTAATAGACGTTTAGCTTTAAAAACTATTATCTCCTTCTCTTCCAAAATTGGTTGTTACCTTAGCTTTAGTTGCTAATTTTAATTTTGTACATTATTTCTTAAAGCATTTTTAAAAAGTAAAAACTTTTCTAAAACTTAAAAGATTGATAACAACAGTTCCATTTTCATTTTGTTTTAAAGTATTTCGTCGTATATTTATATATTAAAATATAAATATTTTCTGTTTAATTAAATTTTTTAAATCGTTATATTCTGAAAATTCTTTTCATGTTCAGCATTTAATTTTTATATTCAATTTATTTTACTAATAATAATTCTGTTGTTTCAGTTACTTGTTTGTTTCGAATAAAGAAATGCTTAAAGCAAAATATATTTATTTAATCATTGAAAATCCCATCACTCTTATATACTTAATAAACATTGCAAGAAAAGGTAAAAAAAATGCGTTAGAAATAATTTTATTCCAGGTAATGATAAGAAATAATATATATAGGGAGTTTTAAAAAATACACACATAACATATGCTAGCATCGCCAAGGCAGAAATCTCGTGTCAATACCCGATTGCCGACTACCAGTTCTGTACCGACAGTAAGGGATCGGTTATCGGCTGTATCAGATACAAAAGTATCAAGTAAAAGTATCAGGTACCAGTGCGTATCAGTATCAACTTGTACGTGATACAGCAAAACCTGGTATCAACCCCACTCTAGTACCAAGTACAAGAGCTCCTCCGATCTGGCAGAAGCCGTACGGAATTTTGTAAACGTAGCCCACTCAGCACAAATGCAGCCAACTCTTTCTCCAGTGCCACTGAAATGTTCGTGTAGGTCTGAGTTTTCACCAACTTAGGAAGTCAAACGTGAAGATATGAGTTTTTTAAGAATGTCTATAGCGCCTTTTATGAAATTCGAATAAAATACTAAGTCAGAAATGTCTTTTTGAAGCCAACTTTTTGGCCACTCGTGTCTTTCTTTTCCCCAAATTTTACATTTTAATAAAATGTAGTCAATGGTCTCAAGTTGTTCACCACATGGAGAGCCTTCTTCTTTGCCGAATAGCCTCTGTTGATGCGCGCCAAACAAGGCCAATGCATATTCTGCGCCCCCTCCCAAAAAGTTAATATATATTTTTCAATTTAATATCCAATAGTTTATCTTTGAAACATATAAGCACTTAATACAATCTTTACAATCTTTGAACTACATTAAATTTTTAATTCAAAATTGCACTACTAATGAAATAACACATCAACATATGCCAAAATAATCCAACGAATTTCATGAAATGGTCTGAGATACCTACTAGAACTTTTTCATTCGAACTTTTGTCCGTGAATTAGTCTGAAGGGTCGTTGAAGTGGATAGATCTTATTAAATTGATTTCAGTGCAAAGAAGTTAGGTCCACAGAAGACAACAAAAATATATCGACATTAAATATATATATTTAATGCAACGAATGTAAATTTCAAAAATTACTGAAAAATTTGTAAATATTTTGTTGTTATTTCTTCTGTATATGTGCCCTAGGCCATGGCCTAGGTGGACCATACGGGAAATCAGTCCCTGCGGAACATTTTATTCAAATCCGAAACAACGCGGGACGTCTGGTCACTTTGCTGTTAAGTGTATGATAGTCCGTTAACTTTTTTCCCGCCAACAAGTAAATATTTAAACAAAATGCTCGCCAAATGAAGCGATAAATATTCTATATAAGTAACCTGTCGGATGATGTCCGCGTACGTCTAAAAAGACGTAACATGACCCCCACAAATCACGGTTTGTGATCTGAATAACCAATCAGGGAGCTCCCGCTCGTACAACCTTCCTCCCCCCCTCCCGCAAAAATATTTTTTTTTTATCCTCCCGTTTTTTAAATGGATCTATCTGTTAACCTC
>BGPR01026213.1:0-21688 GCA_013235015.1 Araneus ventricosus | reverse complement strand
GTGCCCACCAGGAGTTAGAGGCAAAAAACATCTGCGGACATTCCCCCTGGAACTTCCCTGCTATAGCAGGCTCCTGTTTCTAACCCCCTCCCTCCAATTACCCAGTTATCTCACATACTTGACCATACGGTGTCACATTTTCAAAGAAAAAAAATACAAGATTGCACTGTGCCAGCTTTCTAAAAGAGGTAAAATTGTCGTTATTGAATTACAGGTGGGTTTTAAAAGTGATTATAGTTGTAGGGAGGTTGAAAATATATTCAGGGAATAAGAATTCAGCCGGGACCAAAGAAAATATCGGTATATGCAGGTTTATCGCTATAGATAGTATATTTATACACAGGGTTTAATGAATAAAATTTTATCACTCTAGCTATTTATATTTTCGCGTGATCACGAACAGACCAACTTCTTGCAGACCTGTTTCCTTCCAAAATTTGATAGAAAGTTATAATCTTAATGTAAAGGCCACATACCAAATTTCATCCGTCTAGTTCAAGGCGTTTTTGAGTCATCGTGTTCTCAGGCAGACATAGGAAAAATTCGTTTTTCTGTTCGTAGAGTGGAAGGTTTTCATCAACATCTCGAGGTCGGATTTTTTGACGATTGTAATACTTTCTCTTCGTAAACGAGGAAGCAAAATCAAATTGAAATAACATAAGAAAGTATGAGTTAACCACATGAGCTAGAACGAAGGACGTTATTCGCCTACACTATAATTCGATTCCTAGCTCCTGTTCTATCCAGCGTATATTTCTTCCTGTGAGAAGGGGGGAGGGCTCAAATCTATGGAGTACGAGACTCCATGGATTGACTCTAGTACAGACCTCATCTGCTGGAGCCCAGAGGCGCCATCGATTCAAAAGACACCCAAAAATTTACTAAACTGATTTTTACTTTATTTTGAACCAAAAAATTATTTAGCTTAGCTATTCAGATAAAATTTAAGAACATTATTTTCAGGATTGCTTTCATGTTTCCATCATCGCTTGCAGACCATTCAATTCTTGCAGCGGGCTGAGTGACATACGAGAAGTCTCCCGACTGTCATAAAAGAAAGAATGTAAGAACTGCAACAATACGGGTGGAAGTATCCAATTGGGTTTGCCACTTTACATGTGGAGGAATACAAAGTGATGATCCCCCCCCCCGCCCAACCTTATAGGCTGAGACTGTTTGTAGAGATTTGTGTTGATTTTAGTTATCCCTTCCGATACATACAGTGAAAAAAGGGTTCGGCTGAAATCTAACAGATTTTTGCCCTGGGATATGTATTGTGTTTCTTTATATCACAGAAATTCATTCTTTCCTGCTCGTCAGATATTTTGGACTCTAAGGTCAATACCAAGGATATGAGATGAAAACAGTATTCTTTTTTTTTTTTCAATGAAAGTAGATGTTTCTGAAATTTTAAGGTGATTGTGTATAAACTAAAGCTGCTGGTAAGGGGTGACTTATTATTATATTTTTATTTTAGTATTGTTTTTCGGTATTAATTATTTTCATAAAATATTATTTGTTTTAATAGATTAAGAAAGTTCTGCAAACAAAGATGAAATCGACAGTATCCACCTTCCGTTTCAAGCAAATCATTCTCAGAAGGTTGGCCGCTCTGAAGGAAAATGTTTTTGGAAGAAAAAATAGTGTTTAAACGTAAGCCCCATTTATAACCCTAATTTTAATTTGAGAATTTATCTAAAGAAAAAAAGTTTTTATTCGCAGATTTCTAATTTTAAAAAAACGATACAATTTATGTTCCTGTTTGATCTTCATTTTTTGAAGTAACTTTTCTAATTTTGATTTTAATTCCAAAAATAAATCCATAACCAATTCGTCATTAGTTGTTGAGAATGGTCAAAAAAGATGTGTTTTTTAGCAACGCAGACCTCGACACTTACAACATTGTAACTTTAACTTGTTTGAAACCGAAACATATCCAGTCAGCCATTATTGGCGAAAATATTTCAATTCTAAAGCATTTAATTTTCTTTTCCTTATTTTCAAGCATCAGTCCAATAATAAGAATGTCTTCGCTGTTTTAAATCAGACTTTTGAATTTCAAAATATAATAATGTCTTAAATGGCTAGCATACATTTTGAAAATCTCAGGATGCAAAGGATAAAACGCCTACAAGGCACACCATTGGAATTCAGAATTTTATTGAAAATGTGATATAAAGAAAATATAAATATGTTTAAAAGAAGTATATACAAATTTTGGAATTGATACGCAAATTTTCAGAAGGTAATTGAAAGCATTTTGATAAAGTAAATAAAAAGCCTACAATATATTGAGAAATGAAACAATAGTAAAATTTATTAACTGATTAAGGCATATCTTTCAAGACTGGCGCTATACAGAAACACATGCAAGCATTATTTAAAGGCACAAATTATTATTAGGTTTGGGAATTTAAACTTCGTGAGGAGAAAAAAAGAGAAAAGGGCACTTGATGAGGGCATCTGTAGATACAAAATTGAATAGACATACTGATTTCAGCTAATACTTTTTTACGTAATATCGATACGCTGTTAGCAGAATTATCTAAAAGAAGATCAGAATATGATCAGATATCCTCCAAGTTTGGCCTTATGGCAAATTTAGAAAACTGCGATGACAAAATAATTCAAAAAAGTAAAGCTTTAATTGGAGAATACCAGTTGATTTAGAAAATGCTTACCTGAAGAATGTTCTCACTTAAAACACATAAATTTAATTGGCGATCCAGAGAAGTTGTCAAAAGCTGATCGCATTTTAAAACACACCCACCAAATATAGAATGTACATTTCCCTTTACATAATACTCCTCAAGGATGAATACAACTAAGTATAGCTTGAATAAATTGTAGAGGAGAAAGACTCATTTTCAACATTAAAAAGAATAAAGAACTATTATGATCGTCATTAGGGACAACCAAAGTCAAATGATCTTATTATCTTATCTATAGAATATGATATATTAGAAAAAATAGATCAACCCAAAATTATGAATGAATTTATGACAAATAAAATGCAACTTAAGTATTTGAATATATAATCAATCAAATAAATGATTATGAAAGTGTTAAATAAAGTGAGTGTTTATATACACATTATTGTTATAATTTTGCATTATATTATCTTACCACATAAAATCTGGGTGTACTGAATAAAACTTTTCTTATACTATAAATAATATGCTTTTGCATCAATTAAAAAAGATATAAAAATGTTAAATAAAGTACAAAGGGTCTATATATATGTTTGTCGTATTAATTTATGCAGTAATTATATTATTTTTACATTTTATATTAAAATGAATGTAATAAAACAAAATACTTGTAATTGAAACGGTGAAAAATTAATAATGTATTGATAAGATGTGACGCGGAAGCTGGCTTAGTAATTCTAATTTGAAAAGACACTGGATTTGCAAAATTCTAGACATTGATCAGAGAATGGGTTAATTTTTCTCGTTTTCTTATTATTTTATTACATAGATATTTCTGTTAGAACTTACATCGCTCAAATTCCTTGTTACGGTTCTGATAGAGGCGCCAAATTATTCAGCCCAGGGATCTCAAATTTGAAAAGATAACCCGTAATATCAGGGTGTTTTTCGGAACGGTTCTCCTCCAATCCATGCCACTCTTCTGGGAAATGTCCGTATTGCGAATGGTAAGAATCCTGCACAGATGTTGTGAAATTGGATGTGTGCACTAGTATAATTCTGCAAATAAAGAGTCACTTTCTGCTATTATGCGCCTTTTGTCGTTCCTGCTTCTTCATGTATTCTCTAGCTAAATCTTTATGGCATTCCTGGTCCTATATCTAATATTTATATGTAGTCTTATCGTAATTTCCATTCTGGCCCTAAACAGTATGCATCACCAAACGTAAGTAGTTAATTTATAAAAGAGTTTTGAAAATTGTGAAAATATATAACTCCACTTGATAAACTTTAGAGTATTTGAAGGCGGATATTGAACGAATTAATTAATTTAGCGATTGACGTTACCGCAATTTGCCTTTATTTTATGGAGTAAAGATGCTATACAAGCAGTCTTGCTTCTTTACAGGCCAAGTACAAAAAATTGTACCCTGTGAGCTATCAAGTTTTACGCCCCTAATAGCATACACCTTTTTTTAAATACGTGACTACCTTCCCTCTCTGTGAGGATCCCAAATGTAAATTAAAATGCTAAAGATCCATAATTCATATTTACAAACAGATTTTGCAATTTTATATCTTATCGTCATTTTTTCCAAAAATTATAATGGAAATCAATATAATTGCTTATATATATACCAATGACTTAGCTTAAAATCGGTAAAACTACTCAACATTTTATGAACTTAAAATCGAAAATGAAAACTACCTTTCCATTGAAGATAGAGGAGAAAATAATAAAATATATTTTACCACGTAAAAATTTTGGATATCATAATTTCAGTTGCATGGCGGTGTCAATGCTTATATTCAACAAATCTTATGGTTTTGTTTATTGAACATCCATCGACGGTCATACCATGTTTTCTTCCAAAGAAATATAACGTCAAAAGAACAAAATTGCTTCGCTTGACAGATTAAACTTAATAAAGTACTGAGCGCTTAGAGTGTTACACTTTTGTCTGCATTAATTGGAGATTTTTCGTATATCATTAAAATAGGATTATACTCAACGAGCCTACAAGCAGAGATGATTCAAGTAAAAAAATCTTAGACAAATATCAACTTTTTTTGAATTCAAGAATAGATGTGTTTGGAATGTTTGGAATTTTCGATGAATTCTTGAAAAACGATGAATTCCTAATACTACAGAATAGGCTAATGTAATGGCAATAAAGCAATGAATTTGAATTTTGAGAAGAGTTGATTTACCTCTTTAAAAAAAATAGTCTTACTCATTGTTTCCATATATCAACTTATCTTACATTGCATTTGGCATTTTAAAAAAAACCACAATTCTACCTCAGCAATCATATAATTAAAACAAACGTATATTTTTTAGCATTGTCTTTTCTTTATAAGGACTCTGATTTAAGCTTAATTAAAGCTTGGACAAAAGATTTAAACAGAAAAGAATTTTTAATCCAACATATTCTACTGACAACAGATTATTTTAAGATGTAAGGGAAAAATATTTTGAAGAGCATTTAGATTAAAATTCAAGGAAAATTCTTTATCATTAAGATGTTTTGTTTGAATTAAGTATTATTTTTGCGACTAAAATGTATAATAACATTTGTCTCGATGGCATATCTTTTGCTGTCTGCGGCTTAAATCAGATGATGTGGAATAACATGCTACATCACATAAAATTCAGTCTGCCTATAAGTCTTGGAAAGGTAACAGTAAGCGATTTATTTCTAAGCTTATATATTAATTTTATTCTATCGTTTACAAACGAATGCACGACTTGGTGGCATACAAAAAATATGTTCGAATTCAAATTGTCGAAAACGTATTTTTAATTATTTTAAACAAAATTTTATTGTTTTGCAGTGAATGGAGGTGTTTAGGAAACGCCCAAATCGCGCTAATACTGCTTGTATAAATTTAAAAAAGTTCTTGTTCAAGTTTAGTTTCATAACGATAAGTTGCATTAAGAAATTTAATTAGTTGTAGATGAGGATTTAGTGTTCCTTTCTTAAAAAGATTATCACAAAAAATTAATTTTTTACTCCATTTTGTAATTCAATAAGTTAAAATTTAAGGATCCAATAACATTGAAACAGACAATTTTTTCCCAAATTTAAAATTCTTTTCTTTATGATTTGTATTGATGCTTTTAATTTCAACTGAAAGTCATTTTACTTCGATCATTCTGTAATCAAATTGATGGTGAGATAATTTTTCCCATGTTAATGCTTTGGATTCTTAGTCTAAGTTACCTATTTTTAAAATATGAGTTTAATTCAAAACTATCAAATAAAAGAGATTTTTACTTCATTTGAGAAGTTTTCACGTGGAAAGTTTCTCAACTAGATTCAACATCTTATAAATGAGATACATTGCATTATTTGCTTGCTTTCTCAACTACAAAGATTATCTTTGATTTATTTCTATTATGTTTCATTTTCATTCAGCTATTTTATGTCGTTTGATTACTTAACTCAAATCAAAAGAAACTTTTAATGTTGACAAAAGATATTATTTAGATAATCCAGACATTTGAATAACTAAGAAAAATAGTTTCCCGGAGAAATAAATGAATAGAAATATTGCTAAATCTTATCAGCAAAACAAAACAAAACTCAGATAAGAAACGAAATTCTAAGATTGCCGATGACACCGAAAAGGTGTTGCAAGTGAGGAAACATAAGAGGAATAGTGTGAATCAATGAGATAAGATTGTGCAAAGGAAATTGATATATGAAGGAAACGAGCAATGTGATTCATGAAGAAAAGAACTGGCCAATAATCGATCAAAGCTATATCATACATGAAGCTAAATTATTCGTGATGCTATTTTTTTAAAAAAAGTATTTAAGTCTAAAAATTAATTTGAAAAGAATCCATCTCTGTGTCTCTGAAACTACAAAAAAGGCGATTCATTTTAAATTCCGTCTCTGAAAATATAAAAAAAGAAACATTGTTCTTTTATAAAATTCTACCAAATCAAAGGTCTATTCTTAAAAAAAAATCTTTATGTGTTAAAACGAAGTAATGGAAAAAATTTTCTTAAAAACAGGAAATAATATTTCAAAAAAAACTAAACCATATGAAAAAAGATTATTAAAAATATGAAACGAATTTATATTCACGAGAAAACTTCTTAAAATAAATCTCTTGCTATCATCTCTCGATTTTTTAATTTCTTCATCATTAGTAGAGATATATTAAATTAAAGGATATAACGCATAACATAATTAAAAATATATTATGGGATTTGAAAACAAGAATCCTTTGCAAAACCGACAATGACATTTCTACCAATTAGACATGAGAAGCTAACTCCTGCATTTTAATTAAAAAGCCTCCTTCGGTACTCAAAAAAAATAGAAAAAATCATGCGCTCGCAAGCGTTATCCTCCCTTATGTTTACTCCCTTTGTTGAGTCATTTGCTGTTCCAGAAGGATATTAGTCTATGGAGTGGACTTAGCGATAATCGATTCCAATTGGCTGGCGAAAAAACAAAGATTCTTCGTTTGGAAATTAATTTTAACGACATATATAAAAGATCCTTCCTTCCAGAAATCATTTGACAGAAATGACCTGCATGGTTTGAAGAACAAAAGAAGACTTTCCTAACTTGTGATTTAAGAAAAGAATCATCTACAAGATAGATACTTTCTTTGTCTCAAAAAAATCAATTACCGCTTCCATAGTTGAGAAAATCAATACCTTGTCTGAATTTTAAATAACACTAAATGATGACCATATTAGTTTAGAAATTGAGGATAAAAATATAATTACAAATTATTTTAAACGTACTGGCTTTGCTGCTGAAATTTTATAAAATTAATTCTATATATAGTAGTGCCTGTTTGTGTGCTTTTTATACAAATCTACAAAGTTTGTGCTTTTTGATGAAATTTAGTACATGGCTCTTCAAAACTTGAAGAAACACTGTAACATGAAAAGTCAATTAAATTTTTTCTTTAACCAACAAATTGTCAAGATTTAACGTTTTTTCACAATATTTTTTTCTAAAAATATTGTCTGATAAAAAAATAATTTTCATGCCATCTTAAATCTGTATTATTAATAAAGTAATTTTCTTGTTTAACTTTCGAACAATGTTTTCCCTAATTTTAACACTTTTTAAAAATACTTTTGATGACCTTCATTTCAACAATATTCATATATGTTAACAGTAAATCAAACATATGGGCATTGTTTCACAAATTTTATATATCACATTATCTGTTTCCTCATCGTCGACGCTATAGGATTAATGTTTGCTTTCTTAGCTAAATTAGCTCTACAATTCACCTCTCAACAGTTTCTTACGTTCCTGAAATACCTTTCTCAACCCTGTTCATTGAACGAATTGTTTTTATTTCAGTTAATCAAGTTTAGTCTAATGAAATATTTTTTTGTACCAGTTTCAAATTGATACTTTTAAAAGTGCGATAGCAGATATTTGCTTTTTTTTCTTGTAATTACAGATTTTAGCTTCAATTTATCTCGTTTCTTCCTTAGCATTTTTGATCTAAGAAATAAATTAACATTTCATTTTCACTGAAATTTATTACTTAGAAATCTCTATTAGTTAGCTCTTGTTAATGAATTTTTTTAAATTTTTTTTTCTATTATTTTAGAAATTTTATTTTTTCAGGCTATTTCATTTTATTTTTCAAAGTACCATATCATTCTTTTTATCCATTACTAGCTGATATAACCAGGTCTGGATAAAATGTTTTCAAGTCTAAGCACTTTATATCAATTTTAAATCTTCTAAATGAGCTGTAGCAGCGTCTTCTTTCTTTGATTTCGTTCAGTCCAATTCAAACGAGTTTATCTCTCCTCGACGGCAGCAAAACACCTCGTATCTTTTTTTTCTCCGTAGTTTAAACACCATGGTCACGATTAACCTTCGTAGTACTCTTATTCTTCCTCATCTCTTTGATTAATAATCGGCGTATGAACAGAAGTCTTTTATATCTAGGTTTTTATGCTATTATCCGGACACGATGTCTTCCTTTAGTGTTTTTGTGACTGATCAGAAGAACATCTTCCCTCAATTAGAATCATTCTATACATTTTTGAAGTAAAATAAACATCCCATAGACATATTATTATCATTGGATTGCCTACAATAGTAATGAAATATATGTTAAATAAAACAGTTTTTTCGATTTCTTTTTTAGTCTCGTTTTTCGTTCCTCGCTGATTGAATTATATGTGATTTTACGTTGTTTTGACTTTTGAGCTTAGTTTACCTGCGACTGCCTTATGCAAATGTATGGAGATCTTTCAAGATTAAATGATTTTCTTTCTTTTGGGCATTTGTAAAATAAGTAATTTTAGTAAGTTTCTAGAAAAATCACTAAACTGTGGTTTTGTCTTTCATATCTAAATAAAACAATTTTTCACCCGCCGCGTTTTTTTGTTTTTGGAAGGAACGGATTCAAATAAGTTGCATTTATTCACATTTAAGATCATTTAAAAATTTATGAAAATTGAACTGAACATGCATTTGTAATCAAACTAACGTAAATGGATTACTGCAAGGTATATTCAAAGCATGTATCCTTAGACAACTGAGTGAAAAGTTTTGAAGTTAAATGTCCAAAGAAAGTTATTTATAATTTCTTAACAGCAGCAAAAGCACGTGATTGATTTGCTAAAATAATATATTAATTTTAATTTAATTTTATATAACAATGGAAAACAATTTACAAATTGTCTCTCAAACGAATATTGGAAGTATTGACAATTAGAGAAAAGTTGCATTATCCTAGTAATTATATCACAGATAAGCATTTTTTTCTCTTTAAGATGGTGTAAAAAAATAATTGTCGTGCGATAAAATTGTCGAAGTTATTGGCAAAAACGTCTAAAACATTAGTCTTAACAGGGTATTTTTCATTATTTAATTAATTTTTTAAATTATTCAATTGGGAAAGTTGAAACAACACAGCTTGACCTAGAAATTACACCCAGAATGTCGTGTCGCATCATGTTACGTTTCACCGTCTAGGAGGAGTTCTGAGAGAACGACAGACACATGTATTTTTTTTTTGCTTTATATATAAAGATGTATAAATGACGCAGTTATTTTGTAACTTTTCTCCCCAGCATATTATTTTTAAATCTGACCGGATTCCTAAATTTTACTCGAAATTTAATAATAAAATCCTTTTATTTAAAAATGCATATGGTAATTCATTTTTCACAACTTCAATTTTTCTAAATCTTTAAGTTTTATTAAACAACAAAGCTATGAAATTTTAAATAGTTATGCATTTTATCAATAATTTAACAGCTAGGGGAAGAACAAGATTCTGTTTTAATAGTGTAGAAGAAGTAGTATTCTACCAATTGAAAAGATATAACGAAATTTTTATCTGTTTTATGTATGAAGTTCCATTCCAATCTCCCACAAAGTTTTAACACTTAAATGACCGAGGCCTCCGTGTGTCTTGCTTTGAAAGAAGAGGTGTCCAATAGGCATGCTGGTTACAAACTTTCAGGACAGATAGAGTGCAACAGACGATGGAAATACATATACAATGCATGGTCGGAAATGCTTTCCTGGATGGTAGTGACGACAAAACACAAGAAGACAGGACGTAATCCGCTTGCATGGTCTTCCATGTGGTTTCAGCATGATAATTGCCTGCCCTTACGCAGCATTGACGTGGCTCCACCTGAATGCAACGCATGGCCAACAGATCGGGCGAGGTGGTCCAGTGCTTTGCCCAGCTGATCGCCAGACCTCAATTGGCCTTTGATTACATTTGCGGAGTATCAAGTCACTGGTGTACGAAACCCTGTTAACAGTGCTTGAGGACTTTGTTGCAATGCCTGGCAGTCTGTTGGGAAGTCAGACACGCCCGGCATTTTCATTAACTTTCAACTTCTATGCCGGAGATGGAGGCCTGCATCACGCCCGGGGACGTCATTCGAACACCTACTTGATGACGACGTCTGCCTCTTTAATGTTATTTTTCATAGTTTTTTGCTGTACTAACAATAAACATGTTTTCTCCTCTTATTCGTGTCCTGCCTTTTCTTGTGTTTTTGTCGCCATTCAACGTCGCCAGGAAAGGCGTTCGACCATGCATTTTATGTGAGTTTCCTCGTCTAGGTGTCTACTTTTGTCCTGAAAGTTTGTAACTGCGCACTGAATGACACTCTGTACTATACAAACTAAAAAACAAACATTATGAAAGGTTTAGTGATTCCAGATATGTTTAATTTATCAGATTGTGTGAAAATTATGCAGGGACTGACAAATACAACCTCGATTCAATATAAAGTAAATCCATATGTAATATCCATCATTTTCTTTAATTATTAAAATATCAGTGCATTTTATCTTCTTCGACTCTGTTCTGTGATGTATGGGATTCTATATGGGATTTTAAAAATTTGATACAAAATATTGATGATTGTAATATCTTAATTTAGTTTGCTAGGGAAACTCTTTTCTTCTGTAAAAAAGCTGAGATCATCTAAATAGAAAAAATAATCTGAGGGGACATTATCTAGTGGACTCGTGGTAAATGAGGAATTATCCATCCAAAGCAATTATTGTGTTATCCGGCATTTTCAATAGTGCTAGGTTTACACTCGCCTCTTTTATATAAAATGGCTCGGCATTGGAAGTACAAATATACAAATGGATGACAACGTCAAGCCGCGATCAAGGTTTTGTAATTTTTTTATGATTTATTGACACTATATCTTCCAGTTCCATCCTACAAAATACAAACTACTTTCGACCCACACGTGGTCATCACTTCAGAATAAGATTCTTTTGGGTTCTACTACATGTGTCTATCCTATATC
The DNA here is from genome assembly GCA_013235015.1 of Araneus ventricosus. Classification (NCBI taxonomy): domain Eukaryota; kingdom Metazoa; phylum Arthropoda; class Arachnida; order Araneae; family Araneidae; genus Araneus; species Araneus ventricosus. The sequence continues at coordinate 10,243 of BGPR01026213.1, read as the reverse complement.
AATATCTTATCTTGAGGGTATTGGCTTTACATTGAATTGAAGTAGTATTTTATAAAAAATTAAAATGTTCATGTAGAAAGCAAAACAGCACTGGATATATAACTTCTAGCCACTCTGATATCTTGTAGTTAGCAAAAAAGAAAATCGCAGACCAATTTTCTTCTGCTCAAATACAACTTACATTATAAATCGTCAGTTGAGAATAAATATTATTCATTCTAACAAAACATACTCAAAAAATTATATTATTAGAGTAATATTGTGCAAAACTTCATTTTATTCCTTTAGCTTTTGGCTTTACTCGTTACGTAACGTTGACACAAATTGATTCCTTTTTCCGATCCAAATGCGAAGTCTCTGAAGTAACGTTACCGTTCCACGGTTAAGGGGAGAAATTGCGTGTCTATACTTAAATACAACTGACAACATGTGTTTGATAGTAATTTTTTGAAAAACATGAACGCGTTGACACGAACTAAAATTGATTTGGTGATGAGAAAAACAAGTTGAAACGAACAGAAATAACTTATTCGATTGAATACATCAATCGAATAGGTAATTTTACATACTTTCAGAAGATTTTTTTTTATTTTGATTATAGTTTTAGCAAAACATAGGGGAAAAATAAGTTTATTTGCTTTATAAAAAAACACTTTTCAACATGCTTATCTTATTTTGTGAAAAGACAGTGAAAATGTGGAGGTAGACATTTTAAATCTGAATTTTGTAATTGAAACTGTATTTTGTATGGAAGCATCGTAGCAAGTTCACAAAAGAGGCAGTAGTCAATTTTATCGTTTTATGAATATGTGAATTCGCTATTAAAAATTAGAATTCATTTTAAATAATTCTAAAATTCTTAGGAACACTCATTTGAAAGAAATGTAGAGATATGACATCTTTTGAGAGATTTTAATAGTATTAATTAACTCCATTAATGCTGATAACACATTTAATTTGATCAATTGACTGAATATATATATATATTATTATTTATTATATATATATATATATATATATAAAAATCCTCAACACGATATTTTAATTCATTGTTCTAGACAGTCAAGCGAGTTCCGAAAATCGATTATTTTTCACGGAAAAAGGTCTACTGCATAATCGCCTTTATTCGAATGGGGCTTATTGTTCTGAATCTCCCCTGTACCATTTCTCTTTGTGAAGAGAAGTGGATATGAACCTCACCCCACTCCCACCCTGTCTCCCTTCCGAAGGGGGGGGGTGGAGGAGGTCTCATCCTTTCATTGTTCACGCGATTTGTCATCGAATCTTTAGATTATTCTCAAATAGTTTTTTTGTAATCCTTGTTTGCTACTCGGGCAATTCTAGTTGATAAGGGTGTGTAACGAGGGCTGTGTGTATGATTTAGCTTTATTTGAATTTCTATATGATGATAGTGTTCAGAAGAACAATTTTTTTTTTTGATGTATATTTGAACTTACTGTCATTGATGTCAAAGGCAGAATTCAAAAGAATAGTAGTGAAAACATAAAAAAAAATTACTATTATGAAGGGATTGATTTATAAATGTATCAAAAATACTTTCACGGGCCATTGTGTAGTATCCCATCAACTATGAAATTTGATCTGGGAATATAGAATAATAATTTTAATTGTACTGAAAAAAAATTTCATTACAAGGAAATAGAGACAGTATTATATTTTTTTATCCAGTCCTACATCGTAATGTACTAGTAGAGAGACAATTACTCACTTACAACGGAGGCGCATCTGGCATGGCAAATCTATCGTTGAGACTTGTGCATATATACTATTAAACATTGCCAGTACGCAGTGGCGGATTCTGTAGATATGAAGCCACAGGCTGCAAAATCTGTCCTTGAGGCCTCCTCTCTCAACCAGTGCTCAGAAAAGTGCATTAGCACATCGATGTATGCGTAAATAGGGTTTGAGGCTCCCTTCTAGATTCTAGACATGAGTGCAGTGAAGTGCCTCTTACATCCTGTGCAGAAACCGCCGCTGGGATACATGACGAAAGAGAGTTAAATTTTTCTTCGCGTTTCAAGCGATCGGTTTGTCATATAAAATGAACTCAAGCCTGCTCCTCTGCTCAGGCATAACTTCATAGCATATTGCTACTATATGAACCGTTGATTTCAAAAGTACTCTGCAGACTCGGCGGAAATTACTCTTTACTGGTTTTGATGTACCGATAACCGAAAGAACACAGGAAGGTGGAAAGGCTCGCCATCTCTCTAACTCGAGACATTCCCCCAACTTTTCTCGATTTAGTCTCATTGACCTCAGTAAAGCTGTGAAGTTCGCTCTGATCGCGCATGCAAGTGATAAACATCTCCACAACCCAACCCCTGACTACTCACGAAACGTGAAATTATCCCTCCAGAGCAAAATGCAAGGTGTATTTGGAAGAATTAAACATTCTGATTGCGTACTGCAAAACGTAGCCCCTCATGCAAACTGCTGCATACAGAGGCCGTGCCCGAAATGTGTATGCTTAATTCCTCCCCCCTTTCCAATTGAGCGTAAAAAGGTGCGGCAATCTTATCTTCTTCAATGGCTTTTCCGCCACTCTTTACTGAGTCTCCAGTAAGTATTCGAGGGAAGATGCTCAATTCATACTGAGCTTTCTGTCATTATTGCAGCTATGCCTGGATATTGGAAAGCTTAACCTCAGAGAATAAATTAATAAGATATTGCAATGGATGATACTGTTGAATCTTCGATTTATCAATTTTGAATCTAGAGGTGGAAATTTTAAAATGTTTTATTAATATACACTGGCATACATAAAGTATAAGAACGTCACAATGCGAAGAAATTTCAATAATAAAAAGTAAGTTTCAAAATCAGTCCTGAGAATCGCATTGGACAATAGAGTATCATATACATATTACAGTGAAGATTCGGTCACGAGGGCAATTAAGGAACAACTAGAAAGGGATGAATGCGAAAATACAGTTTCACCCATCCTGTTTCACAGAAAGCTGATAACGAGATGTAACTTTTATCAATGGTTATGGTTTAATGTGCATAATATTTACATGCATTTCGTAGCATTAGCACAAATATTCGGGAAGATATAAATGTTCTTTTAAAAAATCCAAATTTTTCCTATGCATTTAGCTTATAACATGCAGATTTTCATATCAATAAATTATTGAAATTTGCTAAACATTTGACATATAGTACAGAAGTTTTGTATTAAACTTTGAAGGAGTAAATACGTTGAATATTAGAGGAAATATGAGTGTTTTACCATAAATATCTTTACTGCGCATGCGAGATGCACAGCGGAATTCTTTCATAACTTAAACAGATAAGGAGCAATCCTTTAAAAAAAATCCAGTGTTGAATCCATTGCAATCAGAAAGCCGTTTGTATGCTTCAGTGAGGTGAATTTCAATTCTCTTTAAGAGAAGCTAAATGATGAGGGTTCTGTGCAAACTGATATTTTAATTTAGAATCTTCGAACAATAACAAGGAATTTTAGTAAACTTGAATATCCCGAATACCATGAACACATAATTGGAATAGATTATTTAAACTGCATCTCGAATTATATAGCATGAATCAGTTATCAGCTAATGTAAAGAGGTCGCTATTCTATCGACAATTTTACTTGTTTTGCATGTCAGTAGTCAGAAAAAGCACTTTATTATATTATAGGCGATCTTCTTCCTGACGAAGGTGCTGCCACATGATATTTTTTCAATTTATTAAAAATTTTTGCCCTTTTTTTGTCCTTGCTTTCTTGTGCATGTTCTTGAATTTTTTCTTTTTCTTGTTGTTTTGATATAAGCTATTTTGTTGACGTCGCTTGAATGCAGAAATAGCTTTTCATTTTAGTATAATTCTTTGTATTCGTGTAATATTAAAAATTTTAGTTTTTCTTGAAAATATTATGTTCTTTTAGTCTTTATATCTTCAGAAGCATAATATATTTCTCCTCGAGCAATTTGTCTGTTTGATTATTTTTTTTAAAATGTCAAGCTGAAATGTTCACTTTTCATTAATTTTGTAATCTATTATCTCTTTCAGTATCTTTGAACGAACATACTTGGACAACAGAAAGATTGTTTTGTAACAATCTTATTTTATATATAGAATATCAGAACATATAAATGAGAATAATGAATCCAATGCATTTAATTTGTTAACCTAAATATTTAAACAAGGTGAATATAAGAAGTCAAGAAAAAATATTGCGTTTAGCTTATCACAAGACAGGCAGTTCTGACTAAAAAAATCTCACAGAACATTATAGCCAAAGTCATCGTTAAAATAAGCGGAGTCATAAATATAAAAAAATGGATTAAAGAATTAGGTTCAAATTATTCTGCAAGAACGAATTGGCCAAATATATCAGAAAGTGTTAAGTTGATAAATATAAAGCTTTGGAAATCTCTTTTATAACATTGTAAAAGCCAATACTTTCGACTTGTTTCATAGAACGATAAGTGACAATGTATTGGTTTTAGAGAAATCCAAAAGATTCGCTTGGATAAAGATAATTTTACTGTATCATTTAAGGAAAGTTTGCAGAGGATTCTAGAATTCCGTTTTCCTAGTGCACAGATGGGATATTTCATTTAAAAACTAGAGTTCAGGATGTATATTCTCCTTCTGTTTCACAAAGAGAGATTAAACAAATTATTTTAGAAGACTAGCCCGATCCGGCTCCTAGTCCTGATGGTAGTACGATGGGGATTACGAGCGAAATTTTCTTTTTAAATCCTGTCTGGGTTGATGAATTGTTTAACGAACTATTTAAAAACAATATCTTTCCAGATATATTGAAACAAGCACGTGTGGCTTTAATACCAAAAACAAGGAAGTACTTAAGAGTGAAAGTCTGGCTACATAAACATATATGTCTACTTCTTAAAAAGGGAAAATTCTCCAGAAAATTTCAGCACAAAAGCAAGTGCGAACCGGTGGAGAAAGGTAATTCGGTACATTTCCATTGCATTACATTCGGTTTCAGGCGTAGAAAAAGCACACTTGCGCCATTAGAAAACTCTCCGAATTTATTGAAAGGTGAGAAGGAGAAAAACTCGTTACAGTAGCTATTTCATTTGATATTACCAAATGCATTTATTATCCTTGATATGTCTTGAAGAAAGCGGAATCGTTACATACCTAATTCATATAATGAAAGATTTTCTATCAAATATGAAACTTATTTATGGTAAATTCAAATTATATGATAAATTGAAATTGGCCCTGGTTTTAGCTATTGAAAGGATGTTAAAAAAGTCTCAATTTTAAAATTTATATTGCCAAGAAATATTTGCTATAAAGCCAAAAAATAATGAACAGGGAGACAGGGAACAGAGCCAAAATTTGGGATTTCCCCAAAATTCGAATATACTGCCATGAGTTGAGGGTTGCACAAAATTCACAGAAGAAAATTTTCACTGAAATGATCGGAGGGTGATGAGGGGTGGAGGTTGGGTGACCAATCAATGAGCTTATCGTGAACAAAGCAGCTTAATCGGGGGTGCATGAATGGTGGGAAGACAAATATAGCTCCTGTAAAGCAAATGAAATGAGACTTAAATGTTCGCTCCTCTCGTTTGGAGTATGTAAATTAAACCTGGGGGAGGGGGAGCGCACTAGAATGTGGAGCGTTTTCTAAAAATCCGATTGGGAAGCGGAGGAGAAGAAGGGGAGCAGCAAAAGACTTATTGAGGTTGGGGAAAGTGGGAAAAAACAGGGTATCTTAGGTTGGAAGGCCTGTTGGAGCTTGTGACGTAGTGAGCCAAACAGCTTAGTGTAGTGTTTTCTGGTGGGCTAATCCCAGTCAAAGAAGACCAATGGGATTATGTACAATTAATTTATTTACATAGTCTTGGCTATAATATAACTATATACATATTACTAATTTTACACAGGGATTCTTCGAACTTCATGTCCTTCTCTTTTGGCAAAATTCACTCACGTTCACTCCCAGCGTCCACCTCCCTCGGTCTCATCCGGCCGTCCCCCTGGTCATTGAACTCTTTCCCTCTCTTCTCCACCCCTTTCTTTCTGTCCCCCGTCTTAGGGTGTGTCGGAGAAATTTCGTCTCTTGCTGAGTGACGATGTCACAAGCTAAAATATTCGACATAGAGGCTGTCAAATTTTATTAAAACGTTCATTGTTTATCGGAGTACAATATATCTTTCCAGAAATGCACAATTTCATTATTTTTTATCCATGATTTTTTTTAATAAAAAAAATCAAACTACCCGATTTTACTCTACTAGATTGGTAAAACCGGGTACATATGTTAATGTTATGGGGAATTAAAAAAACTCGGTTTTCAGTGGAAAAGTTTCAGTAATTTTTATTTCATATGACAAATTAAGAATATACGTATCAAAACATGTGAAGCAGTTGTCTTCTTCCTCCGTGCCACTGCTGCTTTCTTGATTTTGCTAAGACAGTTTTTACATTGGATTAAACCTTCTTCTTTATTTAAATTAAAAAATACATCATTAAAATATGAACAATTAACGTCTGATGTGTTTTAATCATCTTAATCGGAGGAATCATGAATACTGACTGTCCCGGTCTGACGCCACTTGGAGTACCCGGTTTCACCCCGAGTGCAGAGCTTATACAAAAACGATATAGAACCACGCATTTAAGGGAGTAAAGCCTTATTGTTTGATAGGGTATGAAACTTTCGTAAAATTATAATAAGCTGGACTAATTATAGTTTTTATAACTAACGATTTTTAAGTAAGGACAGTTTAAAATCAAACGAACATTAGAGAGTTGAGGTGTTAAAACATATAAACCTTCACATACGCAGTAAATTCAACAGCTACAGTACGACACTACGACCGTTCCTTTTTATCTTGATTAGTAGAGTGAAATTCAGTACCTATCTGCTAGATAGGAAAAATTATAGCGCTAGAATCAAGGCTACCCGGTTTATTCCACTCTCCCCTACATACTGATATAGAAGGCGTTGCACGGGATAAAATTATTTTCTTTTCTTTTGATAGTAAAAAATCACCTACTTAACTAATTGCGATGAAATATTCACTAATACCTTCCGGATGCTTCAGTATTTGTGAGTGAAATTTGAATATATATACCAAAGTTACACCCAAAGCTACTGTTATGATATATCAAATCAGCTGTGGACGGCTGCGTAGCGTGAACGTCTTATGCAAGAAATTAAAAACATATTTAAAAGGAGCACACGAAAGAATGCAGACCCACATTTAAGTAATATCTTTTTTTGAAAAGATATAAATATATTATTGTTAATGTTAAAAAGATCGTTTATTTAAAATATAACATGTGAAATCTTCTCACGGTCGGCAGCTTTCCACTTCGACGTATCTACCCAGGGCCACTGAGAGCCACTCGAAGACCCTGGGCAAATTACTGGCATAAGGGCCACTCACTCTGGTATGTGCCCCCCCTTTTCGAATCAAGACTGAGTTGGCTAATCAGCGGACGGAGGTCTTCCTTCCAGTTGCCTGGTCACGTGACATTTTCTTTCGAAACTCTGACTTCTATGCACCTTTTGAAATTCCAATAATATAATAAGAATCTGCGAGTTTTATATTCAGAGGATATAAATGCAAAAATATTGTTCAACTCATGCTGGACCTTATGTGTCTGGGGTGAAAACAAAATACTCTTGAAAATAAGAAGATATATTTTTCCTTATCCTGTACCCTCCCCCTTCTTCTCTCAGCGCGCCAGCATCTACCGGTCGGAATTTACTACGGAAAGAGGCAGACCAACCCGGTAGCTAGGCGGAATTATACCTTTTACAGTTTTTGATTAATAAAAAACATACTATTCAATTATTTGACACGAAAATCTTCCTAATATTCCATAGTATTTGTGAGGAAATTTTATTTTTTTAAAAAAATCTATTCAGTTGCTTAGAATCTGTAACGTACAAACTATTTAGCATTTCACTTTCATTTATGTAGTTATGTACCTTCATTATTGACCACGGTGAAGATGCAATGCCGAAATAGTATGATGCAAACCGATGTTTCTGTCTTGAATTGGGAAAAAAATTGCCATAGCTCACGTGGAGCATCTATTTATTTAAGACTCACAGCAGCCCGGCCTCCTTAAAGTGTGTAAGGCTGAAAATAGGCCACCAGAGAGATCAAATTCTCAATAAATGACACTAATACCACCTAAATAAATAAATAAAAACTTTAAATAAAAATATTAAGAATATTAAAACACTAGAATATTAAAACAAACAATTAAAACATCAAGGACACCAATGTAATCACACATTACATTACATTACACCACCTGCATCCCCGTGTTTAGAGCCATTTGGCTCCTTTCCGGTTTGGACAATGTAATATCACAAAAGAAATAATATAAATATAGTTTCCCTTAGGTCCTACTAGTTTCCCACAGGTACCCCGGGCACCAGAATTGGGAGGCACCGAATTTGAGATATTAGGAGTGATCGTGAATTTCCGGCTTAACGGTTTTTGTTATTTTAGAGAATAAAAAATATCCAAGAAAATCCAGCTTTCCGCCAATTGTGAAGTGATATGTCTGATCCAGTTTCTAAACGCAAACAAGCGCCCGTTTTTTTTTTAAACTCTCCCCTGATTATTCAGCCAAAGTGTGTGTTTTGAAGGCCTACGGGGAAAATATGAAAGGCCGCAGGGCAAATGCAAGTCTCACGAAGAGTAAATATTGAATAATCAAGAAAAAGCAATTGGGAAAAATATCTCCGCGTTACATGAGGAAACGAAAGCAAATGGCGAAATATAATTAAGATTAAACATTTTATAGATTATATGAGAAATATAATAAAATCCCTGCAGACAACAATATCAACATATAATGAAATAAAAGTAAAATGGCAGCAAAAGATCATAAAAACACAGATATAGAGAAGAATGCTAACAGCAACAAACCTATAAAGAAACATAGATAGCGTACATACATGACATATAGAACACGATATCGTTGTTTATCAAGAAACACCACATTTCACAGTTTTTTGAATTTTCAAAGAGCAAGAAAATTGTCAGTTTATCACAACCAATGACCGAATAATTCTGAATTTTTTTCACATCTGATAGGAACATACAATCTCGTGTTTTTATCGGTTGTTAAAAAAAATTCATAAATATCCGTTATTTGTTTTAATGAGTGAAAATGACGATTTCCATTTTTTCGAAAAATTGAGTCTTTTCTTCCTCTGAAATTTCAAAAAACTGAGCTAAGTGTTTCTTGTTAAGCGACGATGTTTGTATACAGGATGCCCACATAAATAAGGACCCTTTAACTTCAGATTGAAGGCAGCTCTAATCATGAAAATAGTGTCCAAATATAAGACGTCTATGCGTTACATGATGAGACCAATCACAACGACACCTGATGGAAAACCGGGTGGAGTTAGCATTCCTATCCCAGAAACGGTACAAAATGGTGCGAAATGTCAATTTGAAAGTTGTAGAGCGTTATCGGTTTAGTACAAAAAGACACCTTGTTCATATTAATACTATGAACAGAACGCTTAAAATGCACATTTCATTACTTGCGATTTCCGAAACTGTGAATTCACAAAACGGATTAAAAAGAGGAAAACAATTAGTTATCACAAAATACCTTTATTTTCGGTGTTCAAAGTACTCTCCGTCATCTACAATACAGATTTGAGCCATTGTTTAAATTTCACTTTGAGACTTTCACACGTTTTAGCAAAGAGTTGGTTCTCTAGTTTAAGCAAAAGTAATACGTCATCAAAAGTCCTGTAATGTTGTCGGAAAGGTCGCATACACCTGCTGTTTAAATTATTCCCACAGGAAAGAGTATAATAGAGTCATTTTTTGTCCAAAATATAACATTTTCTTCTTTTGTCCATGTCTTTTGGCGTCACAATTTCGGAAAATGCGACCAATCCAATGTGCATTTTAAACGTTCTGTTCTTCGTATTGATATGCATGAGATGTCTTTTTGTATTAAATCGATAACACTCTACAACCTTGCAACTAAGATTCCCCCCTAATTTGTACTGTTTTTGAGATAGGAACGCTAACTCCGGAGTTTGCCACCATGTGGAGCTGTAAATTTCTAATCGCATAGACGTTTTACTAAACCTAGACACTACTTTCATGAATATATCTACCCTCATTCTGAAGTTAAGTAGGGGTGGCCCTTATTTAAGTGGGCGCACTGCATGATGAGATAATGCATAGGGGAAAATAAGAAACAAAAGATGATAATTTTGATGCAATAAAACGCAAAAAGT
>BGPR01026212.1:0-21689 GCA_013235015.1 Araneus ventricosus | reverse complement strand
GGGGGGGGGCTATCGGGCTGCATATTATTTAAAATCACTGCAACTATTTGTTCTTAACTTACCTTTTTTTTAAAAAAATAATTAAAATGTGACAACACTGCTTTCTGGCTTGACAGGCTCGAAAATTTTCCTACTTTTCTAGTCATTGCACTTGTAATTGTAGCGTTGAAGCAGTCGAAAACATTTTTTGGCTATTTTTTTCATTGTATTTTTTTTATTAAATTATCGAAAGTAATGTAGTTTTCTTTATGATTTTTACTGTCAAAGAAAAGAGAAAAGTCTGTAAAGTTAAAGTGTTTTGTTCTACATGAGCCATGAGGTTTGATATTCGTCATGACGATACAAATTTTTTATGACCTCATCCCCCCCCTGACCCAAATCATGGATTCGCCACTGAATCCAAGTATAAATACATTTGAATATAATTATACAATTTGTGCACTTTTTACATCTACCAATCTAAGGCAAGGTTGGGTTCTTTAAAGTCGCGAAAGATTAAAATATCTTACAAGCTGCACATAAACTGCTACAAACTGAGAAACATTATTGACTGAGAATATGAAAAAATAACTAAAAACGAAACACAACGTTAAACATGTGTTTGTGTATGAAAAGTGGCTATATTTTTATAAAGTGGCTATTTTTTATATTTAGTTGAAAGGGAAACATTTATTTTAGTTAAGAAAGCTAAGAATTTCACAATTTTGTTAGATTGCATTCCAGGCTTGAGCCATCAAGAAAAATTGTCTGTTAGTTTAAGATGTAGATGACTCTGAAAGCACATATATAATCAGGGCCGGTTTAAGTCCTAAATGGGCCTATAGACAATACAAGTTTCAGTTTCTTCCCTACTCAGTTTAAAAACCAAATATTTTCCATTATTTTTCGTACAAGCAAATATTAAGACAGAGTGAAATTAAAAAAGAAGTATATTTAATTTGTCAAGCACCTTCAGGAGAGTGGTATTCAGTATCTCAGAAATAAAAAAAAACTAAAATTTAAGGGAAATTTTTTTTAATGAATGGTGAAATAATTACAAAACTTTTTTACACAGTCTAAATAATCTAATATAAAATTTCTAGGGATATTTTACAGCCAAAAAAACGGTTCCTAATCTGAAGAAAATGTCGTTCGCCTGACAGGAAGGCATTTCCCATCTTATGTTAATGAAAGCGAATCCAGAAAGAAGTCAAGGAAGTGTGTTGTGTGCTGATTAAAAATTAATGAAAACGGTAAACGTGTGCTGAGAGAATCACGATTTGAATGTAAAAATTGTGATGTTGGAAATGCGTTGCACCCTGCTTTGAAATTTACCATACGGAACCTAACTTATAGCATTTTTATTTTTAATCGCATGTCTTAACTGTAATATATTTCAAAAAAAGTATAAAAAGTACCTAGGCAATTAATGTAATGGCCAGTTTTATCAATCATTAGTTCATGATCTTGATATATTTGATAGATTTACTTCATTTCTGAATTTGTGAATATTGGAAAATTTTTTTCATCACTACAATATTACAAATTGTTTACATATTATTTTATTGTTATGATCAAATCTGCATTACATAAAAGCAGATCATAAAATTTTGAAAAAAGAATTAACAGTTAATATTATAATTGTATAAATTTTATTATTTTTAGTAGGACAATTTTTGATACATATCTTTAATATCAGTCTTTCCAATAAAGCTCACATTTTAAAATTCAAGTTCGATCCTTATTTTACATTTCATCTTGACTCTCTGGAATAGATTTTATTCACGATTTTGCATTTTATTATCCCCTAAGATACAATCGCAAAATTTAAATGCTGAATTATTTTTTTAGATTTTCAATAAAATTCACATTGTTTCAGTTTTCAAAAAACATTACTGAGTAATAAAATTATTTTGGCGTTTTGAATAGGACTAAAAATGTTTTTCCTACAATTTAGACCAAAATGTTTTGTTTGTAATAGTTATATGTTAACTGGATAGAAATACAAATTTCTAAAATAGTTGTGATGTTAAGAAATGAAAAGTTTAGAAACTTTAAATTTAAAAAAAGATTTTTATTAAAGCTTCTTCAGGTTCAGTTTCTAATATTTTTCCATCTAACTTTTTAAATGATTCTCAGAAGATACTGAGGAAAATTAGGATTCCGATTTTAAATATGTGAATTAGTTTCTGAGAAAAATATTTTCTAAAAATGTATGTACATTTTTTTGCAAAAAATAAGATATTTGAATATAAGTTTTGAATTTTCGCTTTTTCCGAAAAAAGTTTAAAAGTAGTGTTCTGTTGCAAATTAATGAATTCTTTAACCCTTTCAAGGGCGGTGGTTTCCTTTCGAAATCACCTGTTAAATAATTATTTCATAGGGAAACTACCAAATTATGGTTATATATTTCACAACAATACATATTTTAATATCCAATAAAGAGACCTAATTGCAGTAGAATTTCTAGTCTTCTTTTGTCATGGATTTATACGCGAATAAATTTAGTTTTCCCAAAGTAAAGAAATCTACCATTTTTCAATAAATTTCTAAAAAATAGGAGTAGAAACACAGTCAAAACTTATTACATTTTTTCTACATGGTCTTTTCTTTGCAAAATTGGCAAAATAAAAAAATAACTGAAATATGTTACTTATTTCAATTTATTCATGCGGTGTCAGGGATAATGGTACTATGCGGAGTGTTTTCTACAATTGCTAAGATAATCAATTTAGAGGTTCTTTCAGAAGTGTCTCTTTACAAGCGTTTTTTTGTTTATAAAAAGAAAAGCTTATAAGCATTTTTACGCCATAATAAGAATCTGAGAAAGATTTTCTCCCTCAAGTTTCCGAAAAGCTGCATGAAAACTTCGCTACTTGCTATTCGTTTTAACGATAAGGAATTCAATTGTTACCGCAAACGAGGTTCCTTTAAGAAACATGCGAGCTCATCTATTGTAAAGCTTATCACTACGAATCTGTCACTGTCAACCAAGTCATTAGTGTTGGGGAAAGCAGAGGCGAGAAAACACGGATTTGCCGCTTACGACTGCAAAATTCAAACCAGGAAAAAGCCGGTTGTTCTCATCTTCAAGGTGACCAAAAGAGAAGAAATAACACGGTTCTGCGGAAGTCGGAGTAGATTTGCTTAAAGTTGAAAACCGTTTGCAGCGCTTAGAGGGTTAAATTATCCTATTGCCTTACATGTAAAATTCTACATTATATTTCAGTGGTTGAACGTTCTAAAAGTTTTGCACAGTGTCACATTTATATTTTAAATACTGAATTTATCCACGCGGTTTGAATGTGAAGTTTGCAAAGTTGGTTTATGCGCTGCTCCATGTTTTCAGATCTACTAGACACAAGTTGTTTTTTAAATTATCCTATTGCCTCACATGTAATCTTTAACATTATATTTCAGTTGTTGAATGCTCTAAAAGTTTTGCACAGTGTCACATTTATATTTTAAATATTGAATTTATGCATTTTTATAAATTTCCACTCATAAGTGTGCTATATTCTGAGCACAAAAATCAAGTCCTTATTTATAAAATTTTAAGTTTTTGTAGGTTTTTTTCATGATAATATTTTCGTTTTCAGGATTTCTGTAATGAAACAAAATAAATACTATAAATAGTTCTATTTATTTTTTTCAGTTTTCAAAGAATGTGTGCAAACTATTTCTAAATATTAATTACTGTTAATAACCATTGATTTTTTGTAAACAATTTTTGTTAAAAAATAAACAACAATTCTATGAAATGTTGTATGTGTTATATTTATTATTTCAGAAATTGCATTATGTTTAGAAATTCTTCCAGAATGCATTTAATTATATTTAACTTCTTTACTATTTTTAACAGCTATATCATTTGTATATATACAAATTTGCGTTACCTGCTAGGTAGTAACTTTCATGCATGAAGGTGGATTTGGAATATATATATATAAGAAAAGTTTTTTTTTTCTCTCGGATCCGAGGAAAAGACAAAAAAGAATTAAATTAAAGTATAAGAAAAGCGTTAAAAAACGCTTGTAATAAAATGCAGTAAAAAGGAAAAAAAAAACATATTGAACAGCGAAAATATCTTATAAAAGAAAATTTCTATCATCAAAATGCGCTTAAATGATCAAATATATAAAAGTGAAAAAAAATAACGGTCAAAAACTCTTTTACTAAAATCCACTCTAAAAATTTAAAAATGAATTTAAAAAATTCTATCCAGAGGTTTTCAAATTTACTTTTGGCTAAATAATGAAAACGAAATTCTATATGAGTGGGCGCCAATTAAATTTACCTTTATAAAGAAACTAGCTATAATGCCGAGCGTTGCTCTGGATTAAAGTACTTTTAAGTGTAATGATTTTAATGCAAAAACTATTTTTTAATAGAAAATTAAAATACACAAAATTCTTTTATCGTCTAAAACGTTTTTACTTGTTCATTTTCAAATTTTGTTCATTAATATTAAAGTATAAGAAAGGGTTTGACGAATAATTTTGGACAATTAATTAAATAGTTAATTTTTAACTTTTAAAAAGTATTAAAATAAACCAGATAAATATTTGTTCCTGATATAAATTATGTATCTTCTGCTTTGAACTTTTGCTTAGTGTTCTTCCAGAATTCTGTGAATGTGTTCTCGCAATAGCTCTTCGTTTGTATTCTTGTTCTTCAAGAATAAAAAAGTGTTTTTACAAATTGTAAATTTTATACACAATGTAATGTTTTTAAACAATTTGAAATGAGAGCAACAAATTGAATGCAAATGAATTTTGTGTCACTGGAAATATTGTTTTCAGAACTTTAATATGGAGGAGTTTTATGGTCTGCTTACTTACAATAAAAACCTTGATTTTATCTGCCTTTGAAGATCCGTTGACTTAGCATTACACCGAAAATACGTATTACAGGCACGTAAACAAACCAGAAAACTCGTCCATTGTATGAAAATATTTATTGTGAGAAATTTTCGAAAGATATCGCGGAAAAACGCAAAATCTTGCTTTACTTTTAATTAACTAAAGTTTTAATTAACTTTTGTTCTTTGAAAAGTTGACTATGATATTCCACTTCTTATATTAAATATTTACAAAAATAGACAGATATAAAGTAAGATTAGTTCAAAGTCCCACCATTGCCTAGCAAAGAAGTATCTAAAAATTTGCTTCATTTCAAAATCCTTTACATGTAATCAAGTTTTTATTAAATTAAAAAAAACATTATAAGGGTCGGGAGAAAAATTACACACCTAGAATTAGTTTTATTGAAAAGGTAAAACTTTGTAGTTTAAGATGGTATAAAATAATTTTTGGGAGATAAATTGCCCCGAAGTTACTGCGAGAAAACGATTTCGGTTGATTTCAAATTAACTGATTGTTTAATTAACTTTTGGACATCGAAATGTTGACAAAAATGTTCCTCTTATTTTAAATGATAAGTTTGCAAAATTTGGCTCTAATAGGTACAGTGGCTTAGAAGATACACATATATACATAAATACCCACAATTAGTTTTATTTATATTAAATACTAGCTGATATGCCCAGCTTTGCTCGGTATTAAAATACTTTCATGTCTAATATTTTAAGGTGGAAAATACTTTTATATAAAATACTGTAATGCACAAAATTCTTTTATCGTCTTAAACGTTTTTTTAATTAAAATCAGAATATCAATTGGACCGTACGATTTTTAAAAATTGCTGATAGCTAATTTTCTCCATATGTAAGGTTTAAAATAAAGGTTTTAATAAAAGTTTTGGAACAAAAATAGAAAATTTTTCATAATTAATAAGCATAAAAATAAATGAAATCAATAGTTGTTCCTGATAAAAAAAATTTAATCTTCTCTGTGAATTGTCTTCTTTAAAACTTTTCTTTAAGTGTTCTTCTAGAATTCTGTTAATAAATTCTTGCAACAGTTCTTAGTATATATTCTTGTTATTTAACATTAAATACCAGGCAAATCCTTTGCAGCTGCAACTAGAAATGATAACAAAAATGTAAATAATTCCACTTTAGCAGGCGTCCGCGCTGCCCCTACCCCATCAGGCGAAAACCAAACCCCACACTACCCTCTCACCGTCAAGCGAAAGAATAATCACTCACCCCACCCCAACTGTTAGTCAAAAGCTTCCCCACCTGCAAGTGTTACCTTCCCCTCCCTCGGAATGGGAGGATTGCATGAAGTCATGCAATCTCGCATTGAGTCTCGATGCATGAAGTCTCGCGGCTGAAATAAATAAAATCTTTCAGGAAATTCAAAATATCCCCGAGCTCATTAGAGAAATCCAGGCCGCGGATAGACCCCTGGGAGAAGTTTATGATTCTTGCCAAGGCGCTTCGGCCCAACACTGTAACAGTGGACTATGTGAACACCAGAAAAGATCACGACCTGCCAATCTTCAATGCTTACTATAAAAGAAAATAAATAAATAATAATAATAAAAAATCTATTAAAAACTAGATGTCATTACCATCACTGCGATTCGTAGCACACCAAATTAAGACCTACTTGCTCTTTCCCCCGCCCGACATGACTTTCACATCAGAGGTGAGACCTCATTCCTTAAATTCATTTATAAACAATCTGTTTATGATATATATATATATATATATATATATATGTTTCTGGTTTAGTTTATGTTTGTATATATATCTATATATATATAAATACTTATTTTGTATAAAACTGATGATATTAATAAGTCACCAATACCAATATGCGAATTCGACTGTTCTCCAATTAATTAATGCAAGAACATATCCAAATTTTCAAAAAAAGCTTATTCTCCTGTCCTTTTTTAAATTAAATGTCCGTAAATTCTCTAATTAGGTGCAAACAATTATATCATGCCACTAACCACTTATATTGCAGTTTGAATTGGAAGATTAAAACCCCTTGAGCCTGTGGGTTTCCAATGATCCCCACACACACATGAACATATTATTGCAAACTGTGTGTAAATATTAATCTTGACAAAGTTTTTAAAAAGTGAAAAAAAAATGAAACACAAATGAAATTTGTGTTACTGAAAAGCTAAGTTTATAAATTTTACAATTGAGTATAAGTATTTTTGTGACTTCATATTTTGGAAAGATATCGCCGAAAAATGACAAAATATTGATTAATTTTTAATTTTTTGTTTTTAAAAAATAAAGGTTTAGTAGTTCGAAGTCACACCGTTGCCTAGCAACGAAGTATCTATAAATTTGCTAATTTCGAAATGGTCTGCATCTATTCAATTATTTTTTAATTAAATTTTAAAAATGAATAAAATCTAAAGGAAAACTGGCACAAAGTTGGTATCATTAAAAAGGTAGAAATTTTGAATTTATGATAGTATAAAAATATATCTCGTGGAGCATAAATTTCTCAGAAGTTAATGCTGTAAAATGGCAAAATTTGTGTCAATTATTAATTAACTGGATGTTTCAGTAACTTTTGCTTTTTGAAAAGTTCACAGTAATCTTCTCTTGACTTAAATAATAAGTTTTGAAAGTTTCGTTAAAATCGGTCAAGTGGTTTGGGAGGAGATGTGGAACATGCATACAATGACTTTTATTTATATTAATATTTGCCGCGCTTTTATTATTTAGACAAAAGAAAATTTAAAAAACTTGCAAATAGAAAAAAAAATAGTTTTCATTGCATTTTAATAAAAGCACTTTTAAAAGTTTTTATGTACTTTTTATATTTCAGCAAGCAAGTTTTGAAAATTCAAACCTTGTCATATGAACCAGTAACAATTAAATGTTAATGATCGCTATAAACATGAGAGAGTTCCCTGGTTTCACGAAAATTTATGCCAATTTTACAATTCTACTAGTTTTCTGCTCGATATTAAATTTGCAGTGAAAAATCCAAATATTTAAATCAATGATAAATTTCTAGTTCACCATCGTCAAGCGATCCTGATATACCTCTGGTTCTCAGGAATAACGTTATTCCTCTCCCTCAAAAGTCTATTCCCCCAAAAGTAACCACCCAAATTCTAATTGCTAGTGACAACCACAAAACGACCTTGAGAAGCAGCTGACACTCTTCGCCTATTATGAGCGAGGGGGAAAGTAGTAGCGATCTTCTACGTCAGAGCCGGTTTTCGGGCAATAAACAGTAAGCAACTTTCTACGCCGGAGCCGGTTTTAGAGCAACTATCGAAGAACGACTTTCTGCGACGAAGCCGGTTTTAGAATAGTCATTGGAGAGCGACTTTCTACGTTCCAGCGGTTGAAGGGTTAAAAGGACTTTTAAAAGTGAATTTGTGTACGGATATATATGTCACCGTTAAAGCGTATAATTCAGTTATTCTATAGAATAACTAGTTATTCTATAGATTAACTGATCAAGTCAGTTAAAGTGTAAAATAAATTATTTATTTCATACTTTACCTAGTTATTCTATGAAATAACTAGGCATTCTATAGAATAACTAATGACAGGCCGTTAAAGTGTAAAATAAACATTCTGACATTAAAACAAGTCCGCTTTTTTAAAACTTTTGATTGCATATCAGCCATAACCGATGGAAAATTAAAACCGCTATAACAATGTCATAAAACTGTAATGTCGCTTTCTTGCCATATTATTCTTACAGTTCGAAAGAGAGATTTACAGGAATACGTATTGAAAGGAAGTCAATGACAGTCGACCTTGGCGACTGTTTAGGCAACTTGGCGACAAATTTGGCGAATTTCTCGACAAAATGAAGGTTCAAGAATATACAGGAATTGTCTCTATTGGGAACGAAGTTATGGACAAATTCCACTATAAATGCAGATTCCTTACATTCAATGAGCTAGCGAAGCTACTAGATTCCGGCTCCCGCTGCTAGCGAAGCCGTAGTATGTTTTTAAAGTTAAAAAAATTTGCCCGGCACCCACTTCAGATGCCGCAGGCATCGCGAGCACAATTTTTCCTACTTCATGTGAGTATTTAAAAAACGCAGATTCCTTACATTCAATGAGCTAGCGAAGCTACTAGGTTCCGGCTCCCGTTACTAGCGAAGACGTAGGATGTTTCTTAAAAATAAAAAATAAAAAATTCCGGTGCCCACTTCAGATGCTGAAAATACAAATAACCAATCTGACTAACAAACAGGCGGCATCATGTCGGCTATTTTACACTTTAACGATGCGTGGACCGTTATTCTATAGAATAACTAGTTAAAGTGTAAAATGAAAGTTTATTTAACACTTTAACTGACTTGATCAGTTATTCTATAGAATAACTAGGTATTCTATAGAATAGCGGATTTCATACTTTAACGATAACATATATATTAAAATTGAAAACATCTGGCTCGCAATATTTACTTCATTTTGTATGTCTTACCAAATAACTAAAGTTAATAAAAATTCAAATGAATTTTATTTTCGACTAATTGGATTTATGATTTCTTTTACATGTCAATAATGTATTCATAAAGAAAATTCGAAGCTATAGAAAAGTGTGATAATTGAAGGCGATCTCACAGATTTCAAACTTTTGAAACAACATTACCACGTCGTTTCTGACAGTTGTTTTAGAGTAATATACATGAGAGGCTTTTTTAATATATCTCAGTACAGCACATTACAGAACTTGCAAAAGCATATGTGCTTCCCTAAGTAAAAAAAATGAATATACAGAGAAGAAGGTTTTGAAATGTCTCTAAGAACAAAATTCAAATTTAGATTTCTGCAAAGTATATAGTGTGGTTTGGAATTCTTTGCAAGATAGGGGCTTTTGCAAACCTTTATGTAAAACCTCTCATAGTAGATCTGTTATAGTTAGCAATACCATAATTTGTTTGGTAGATATCCAGACACGTAGAGGGGGCGGGCAGATACAGTATAAAATTCTAAAAGCTTTCTGCCAGCGACACCCTTTCATAACACTAGCACAGAGTTTGTGGAAGTGAAAAAAAATTTAAGAAGTCAGAATACAAATAATATACAATTTTTATCAATGTTTGCTAATTCAAAATTATAGTAATGAAAATAGAAATTAAAACAAAACTGTCAAAACTTTTAATTTTCAGTTTGAACGGGTGCAGGTCCACTTTTTCATTAACAATGGATGTAAGCAATGAATTTTCTTTCATTGGCGGAATGACGTTGGCTTTTGTGAAAACGCTATCTATTAAAACCAAATCTTTCTCTCGCCGCATTCCAGACATTTTGAATCCAGACATTTTGAAGATCCGGACATTCGGACGTGAGCTTTAAATCCGGAGGTATGGTAAACCTAGTTATAGTTCCCCAAATATAATTCCTATTTTTCTGATAGGCTTTCAATTTTGTCTGATAACCCTTGTCCTGTCGAGTCTTTTACCGTTTAAAAACAAATAAATCGTTCTTGTATACTCACATCACTTTCAACATATCTTAAAATAACAGATAATTATTCTTGATGGCTCTGGAGTGCAATCTAATAAAATTATGAAATATTTAGCTTTTGTTATTTAAATAAGCGCTTTTCTTCCAAAGCAGAAATCAGTTCGTCTTGTATTCTATGAAATATTAGGAGCGCGATGCTGATTTCACACAACGATCCAAATATTATCTCATGATTGGGTGAAATCTTGCAAGTAATTCTATGAGAGCTAAGAAATCACCGTTGTGTGGTTTATATAAAGCATCGCTACTTCCCTTGAGCGACAAATTATGACCTGATGAATATAAAATTGAAGCCAGTATTCATTCATAAACACACTTTACTCAGTGTGTTTCGGTTGTAGTTATTTTTTCATTTTTTCTGTCATTGTGTTTCCCAGTTTGAAATACTTTTTAAATTTTAACAATTTATATATATCCTGTAAATTATCTTTTGTGACTTTTTAATGGAGAAAATGAATGAAACCCAATCATTAAGTCAAGTTAAACACAAAATAATAGTATTTGAGAGTGGCACAGGAGAGTAACCATCCCATCTTCGTTCTTGATGTTCCTCATTCTTGAATTTTCTTAAATAATTTCAAAACAACTTCTGCTATTTTTATCAATCGGAAAACAGTACACTATGTCACACATGCACGATGGCCGTTCTAAATAAATCAGTTATAATTTCAGACAATTAACATTTCGTATTCAACTCTTTGTTGATCCTGTTGAAGCTGCGATACTTTGATTAATTCATCTTGTTCGTCATTTAACGCTGACAAAAATTCCATCGTCTATAGGTTTCTCTCTGATACAAAAATGTTTCCTTTTTTCAATTTTCTTATAATGGCTTTCCTCTTCATTAAGATGAAAGCTGTCTTTATGATGAATAGGATTGTTTTCGCGGATGTCATATGGCGTAATTTGATTTTTCAATAACTGTTAATTATATGTTTCGTCAGTGTGTTAGACATTTTCGGTTTTAAAAATTTTTGCAAGGGAGTTCCTCCCGTTTTCAGCAATTTTCGTTCTTTTTCTATGTTTTTCTTAAATTTATCAGATCCACACATTTATTTTCTTCCGGCATCTGCGTCTTTAATCATATTCCGAAATTGTCCAAAAATAATATAAAAAAATTAAGATAAGTTTTTTAGTAGTATGATTACAACAAAGAAAATATTATTTAGTAATTTTCAGTAATATGTTATATTAAACATTTGTCTGCCCTTTAAATACGATTATTTTATTTATTTCCCCAAAACACGTTCGATGTACTATCATCCGTTACGACGCAAGCATAATGAAACACATTGTTTTTACTTTTTCTTACTCTGTTTTGGCTATGTAGTGAGATTCAAAGCCCCCAACCTTGCCTTCCATTGGTCGTCGTGAAATGTGCACATATCGCGTGATTATATTCTAATGTTTGTATATTCGGATTAAAATAAAAAATTAGAAGGCATTTTTTTTATTTGCAAAAATCTGTCAACTGCGCGGGGCCTTTAGAAAGAGAGAGGCCTTTAGAAAGAGCGGGGCCTCGTACGATCGCTCCATTCGCACCGCCCTCCGGCCGGCCCTGCTTTTGAGAAAAGGTACCTATTAGTCATGGTAGTAAATGTTTATTTAAACGGGAAACAACTTCAATGAGATCTTTGAGTTTGTTTTATCGGAACCGACTATTATAAAATTAGATTCAAATGAAAACAAATATAATCTTACGTCTGGAGCTGCGTTTGAAAAATTTCTATAGAAAAAGCTTGTAATAAAATAGTGGTAAAAGTTGCTATTAGATTTTTACTACTGGTTTATTCTGTTGGTTTTAGGATTTTATAGATTGCATTGAATATCAACAAGTCAGAGTAATAACTTCTGACAGAAGTGATATTTCGAAATTCAAATATCACTTATATTTCGAAAGAGAGTTTAAAATAAAACAGTATACGAATTTACAGTTTTTAAATAAATAGTCCATTAAAACGGCCATTGAAAACCGGTTAGCCTTTCGTAACGTCGAGTAGTTTTGACTTTTTAGTATGCTATTACTGCTGTGCCTTATTTGG
This sequence comes from Araneus ventricosus, assembly GCA_013235015.1. NCBI lineage: Eukaryota > Metazoa > Arthropoda > Arachnida > Araneae > Araneidae > Araneus > Araneus ventricosus. The sequence continues at coordinate 9,288 of BGPR01026212.1, read as the reverse complement.
GTCAAAAAACAAAACTTTCAACATTGCCACGCGTTTCTGCACCACCTGGTGTCGAGATAACACCAAAATATTTTGATCTTTCTATGTTCTTCCAAGATATTTCCTAAAAGGTTTGTTTTAAAGAAAACAATTAAGCTACAAATTTAAACTAGAGGAAATTTACTACAGTCTGAGTCCAAAGTCAAATTTGTAGCTTAAAAAAATGAATGAGATACAGGCTTTCAAGAAATAAAATATTTCTCAAAAAGTAGCGGAAATAGTCGTTTTCTAAGGCTTTTGTTGAATATCTACTAAACTGTGATATTTAGTGGTTGCACCTCTGAAAGTTTAACAGAAAAGCGTGAAAAAATTCGAAATCGAGATTGGGACGATTTTCCACTTAGAATGTATATATATACTCGTATATATACGAAATTTAGGGGAGATCACTCGCACTGGTTATTTTCTTTAAGAACACTAATAGAAAACGTTTTCTTAATACTTGTTTCCATTTTAATCGTTTAATACTATACATTGTTTAATATATTTTTTTAAATGTTAAATTCAATTTTTCTCAAATTGATAATTAAAAACAATGAACTCATATAGTCTTTCAAATTAAATTATATTTAATCAACGAATACTTTATACATGATAACATTTTTAGGCTGGCATACTGTCTGCGAATTCGGTCATTCTCCATGCGTGGTGAGATATGCAGGATGGAAAAATCGCTCTTTAGTTCAGACTGTTGAGCTATTTTGGATAATAACTACTCACAAAGAAAGGTTTAACAAATTTTAATTAGATTTTTAATTAAAAAATCATATAAGTTTTACCTTTTTCCTTTAATAACTTCAATCCATATATTGTCATAACTAATTTGGCATCACTTAAAAAATGCAAATTTAGCTGGTTCAATGATACGAATTTTATTTCAGTACTTTTTTTCTCTAATTTCAATATATTTTTAAAATTATTCATAATTATATTCTACAGAAAACTTTTCAGTGTTTTAACTAACGCCTTCAAATATATGCGTGTTGCAAATCAATTTAGATGCATTTTTTGTGTGAACGATATCGTTGATACATAAGTAAGAGTAAATCTTTCAAAATAATATAAAGACAGCCGAACCAAGCCTAAAACATTTTCATGCTACGCGACATTTCGGGTAAATGATCGAAGTTTGAATTAATTTTAAAAAAACCTAAATACATTTTGTTCTTGCACCAAACAACTGTTTTCTTCGTTTTATAACATTTGAGACTGGAAAGAAAATGCTCACTTGCTTGCAGTGACAACTCTCCATTAAGGCTGTAGAGCTGCAGTACTGCTTGTCATTATTTAAGATCTTGCATTTTCGTTATTAATCCTTTTTCCCTTTATTCATTCCGATATTTCGATGTTCAAAGAAGAGGAAAGAAAATAGGAATAATGAAAACCGAAGAAAAGGACAAGAAATGAATCAATAAGTAAAAGAGAGACATGGGATGGGGCTGCAAACTGAATAGGTCTGGAAAGCATCAAAATTCCTTCACTTTGCTTCGCATAGAAATAAATCGGATGGCGGTAAGCAAAGCTTTCTCCGTTTGAACTCTGCAAAAACTGGGCTGCAATTTCTGTAGCTGTGATTCGGTGCTAGGTCAACTGATGATGTTCTTTTTTCTTCCACCTCTCTCCCGAGGCTCATCTCCACTCCTTTGATTTCGTTGGGTTCCATTTTTCTTTTTCTATATTTTTCGCTTTCGCTTTCATGTGGCCTCGAAAGAAACACATCTGGTTTAATACAAATTCGTTTCCTTTTATTAGTAGACACTAATCGAAAAACGATACGTCGACAATTTTTAAAATAAAATTCAAATAATTATAATTAAAAATTTTGATCTACTTAGAGGTAAAATCGCTTTAATAAATTGCATTTCAGTTGTATTCTGTTTGAGGAATATATTGTGTGGTGCTGTTCATTTTTGAGCAGACGAAACAACTCTGGTTTTTCGTGTATTCAATTGAAATTGTTCAAACATCCTTGTTCTGCTTTCGCTTCGGCACATCACCTTCCCAGAATGTCTGCCGATTTAATACCTTAGCGAAGGTTAACAAAAAAAGCTACCTTCAGATAAAAAAAATAAAATTACTCGCTTTACAAATGTACTTCTTTAAAGAACAGTTTAGAAAAAATTAATTCTTTTCAATAAAAAGCAGAATATACAAACAATAACAAATGTTTACTCGGAAAAAAACTAAGCAGGAATTTCTTTTTTCCCATATCTTTACAAAAAAGCATATTATGTTTTCTTAAAAGGAGCCGGAGCCTTCGACATAAACAAATTGAACCCGCTACATACTACCACCGGAACAGTAAAAATTCCGCTAAAGCATTAATTACTGCATTTCTTGAAAGCTCCAAAACCAGAGAGACAACGAAGTAAGCATAAAAACGAGAGAGTCAATTTTTCTTCTAATAAGATGCATTTATTACTATTGGGTTTATCTTCTTGATAAACATTAAAAGAAAACTACTAAATTATTATATATACACACCGCTTCATATGATCGATTCAATTGATACAAGTGATGACATGATTGAATGTAAGAGAAGCATGATCGGATCATTCACAGACAAAACACAGGCATTTTATATACGCAAACATCATGACGTAATACAGAAAATGACGTCATACTGATAAACAAATTTCCACCTTGCGGCACAGGAATAATCAGAAAATTGAGTTACCTTACGGCACGATCGATAATCTCCAACATAATGCCCACGGTCGGGTAAGTTAAATTATGTGATATTAAATACAAGTTTCAAAATATCTCTGAACTTATTCACTAACAAAAGTTTTGATTCTATGAAACACAATTCAATTAAATTTTCTTCAATTAATTCTCTAATAAATTTACATCTTTATGTCTATATGTTTTGTTTTAAAGTTTTCACAATTATTTTTACAAAAATAAATTGCGGCTTTGTTATCACAGAATATCTTAGGAATAATTTTATTTGAAAGAATATCAAGTTCATTAATCACTCGAGAAAATCAAACTGATTTCTTAGCATTTTCACATAACGCTACAAATTCTGATTCCATAGAACTAAGTGCAATGCACTTTTGTTTGCTGGAAGGCCAAGTGAAAATTACATCTCCAAATTTTATTAAGTATCCACTTGTAGAATGTCTGTTTGTTAAATTGCATCCCAATTAGCATATGTACAATAAGTTAAATTTGAATTCTTAACATTTGATAGATTAATCTTATAATCCTTAGTTTTGAATACATAATTCATTATATCAACTACAATCTTCCAATGTTCGAATGTGTAACCATTCGAGAATTGCGACATTAGATTTACTGAAAAACTAATATCAGTTCTTGTCCTATCAGCCAAAAAAGATAAACAACCAATTAAAGACCTGTATGGAAATTTATTCATTAATTCATTTTCCACAATATCCTTTTCCTCAATTTTTTCAGGAAGTTTGCTACCAAGCTTAATCGGAAGATTAACGTTCGATTTCGGAAGTTCTTTAAATTTTATCATCAACTTGTCAATATACGGCTTTTGATGCATGAATAAATCTTTATTCATCTCAAAATATACTCCTAACAAAGATTTTGCCGGGCCAAGTTCGGTTAAATACAATTTGCTTTTAATTAGGGCTATAGTTTTATTCATATCAATTGACGTTTTACTAAAAGCTATATTGCCATCTACATAAATTACTAAAATATCATTTTTAATCCTGTACAAACAATTAGACCATAATAATTTATCAAACTTTAAGTCTTTCAAAATGTGATCCAACTCACAGCTCCAGCTTCGTCCGCTTTCGTGCAAGCCATATAATGCTTTATGAAGCAAGTACACTTTGCTTTCTGCATCTTTCACAATAAAACCTGCTGGTTACTTCAGGTACTCTCTCTCATTCAACTCACCATACATATATGCCGACTTTACATCCAGTTGTACATGATTCCATCCTAACAATGATACTAAAACAATAAACATTAATTTTACAACAGAAAAACTTACAACCGGAGAAAATGCTTCTCCATAATCAATACCAGCCTTTTGTTTGAAACCTAACGCAACTAACCTAGCTTTGTATTTCTTTGGTTTATTTTTTTCATCATGTTTAATATTATAAACCCATTTACTTCCAATTATAGTTTTATTAGCAGGTGGATCTACCAATTCCGAAACCTTTCGAGTTTTCATCATATTAAGCTCTTCCCTCGTGGCAAAGTCCCATTTTTCTTTATCCTTACTTCTCTGCGTATCCTCAAATGTTTTTGGTAATTCAGAATTATAACATTCATATTCTAAAGTTTCGTAAATCTCATCAGAGTTAGAACTTTCTTCACTTCTTAAATAATTTTCTGAACTTTGATTCGTATCGGAATATTTACTCGTTGCCGTAGAAGAAAATTTTTCCGGTTCAAATTTTATTTTATTTTCCTTACAATACTTCTTAACATCATTTAAAGATTTAAGTTTAATTTTATTAGACGGATGACAGTAATGTACATACATTCGTTTACTTCTAGTCGTAGGATATTCTTTTCTTGTCCAGTTTGCTATATCAAGAGGACTTAATTTGTCTAACAGTTTAGCATGATTTGAATCATCTAGATCTTCAAATTAATTTACCGAATTTAAGTTAAATTTAGCATACTCGTATTGTTTATTCTTACCAAACAAACTTTTTATTCCGTTTTTACTTTCATAAATATACACGTGAATAGCCTGAATCATTTTACTTTCATTTGGAAGAAATATCCGCTAACCTTTAGTTCGTAATGAGTAACCAACTAAAATACCAAGTTTGGCTCTAGGTTGCAGCTTATTTCTTTTTATTTTTGGAATATGCACGTAAGCTAAAGATCAAAATATTTGAATCCAGACCATATTTCAATTGGAGTTAGAGGGCTTGTTAGTTTATGTTCGCTTCTATTTTTAGCATGAACAAAGGTTAAAAGACCTTCAGCCCAAAATTTTGGCTGTAAACCGCTGCCGTGGAGCATAGCTCGTACTCCATCCATTGCCGTTCGACTAAATTTTTCGGCAATCCCGTTTTGTTCGGGTGTGTATATACTAGTTCTTTTCATTTTAATCCCCAATTTAGTTAAGAAATTTTCAAATTCTTTGTGGCAAAATTCAAGACCATTGTCTGATATCATACACTTAATCTTAGAATTTAATTCTCTTTCTACTTTAGCTGAAAACAATCAACAACTTAATCTTTACCTTTTATTATATAGACATCTACCTTTCTTGAGTAATCATCAATAATAGACAAAAATATCGATTTCCACCCATCGAAGTTACTGGCGCAGGTCCCCATAAATCACAATGGACTCTATCTAAGCACCTTTGAGTTGTTTTACGATACGTATAATATTTCTTTAAAGATGATCTAGTAGGTTTACCTATCTTACAATCAACACAATTTTCAACTTTAGACTTACTTAAATGTTCAATACCTTTTACAGAATTATTCTTACTCATACTTTGGATTAAAGGAATATTTACATGACAAAATCTTCTATGTACAAAATCCAACTTCAAATTTGATATTAATGCAACATCCTTAAATTTAGCTTCATATTTAGGTGGATAGCCATACACAATATACAGTTTATATACTCTATTTACAGAAAACATATATTCTTTACGCGAATTATATACATTCATTTTATCACGGCCCCATTCAATATAATTACCAACAATATCAATTTGGGCACCAGATATCAGATCTCGTCTCATCTTGGGTATATTCAATACATTTTTTAAATTTAATTCTACTTTACCTTTAATATCCAAGATTGTAAATTTAATATCTCCAATACCCACGGCTTTTGCAGAAGAGTCTCTCTCCCCTGCGAGAACTTCAGTTGGGTAAATTTGCTTCAGATTCGAGAACCAGTCCCTTTGATTGCATATGTGAGTAGTAGCTGCCGAATCGATGAGGAACTCCGCTGGCCTTTCTCTGGTGACTGTTGTCTCCACGTTTGAAGATTCGAATCCCTTCATTTCAGCTAGTCGATTTGAACCTGGATTTTCTATACAGAAGGATATGTCCTGCGATTCTTTTTTCTTGAAACATCCATCTTCTGAATGACCTTTTCTTTTACAGTATTTGCAGAAATTTGAACTTGATTTCCCATTTCTTCTTACACCAGGGTTCATCACGGTTCCACTGCCATATTATCTCGCCGCTGTGTTCTTCCGCATCTGACGATTTTCCTCAGGTTTCCTTACTCCTGCTGTATAGGCGTCAGTTACTGATTGAACTCTATTTTCGTCTTTAAGTTTCAGCTGTATTCTCCCGGATTCTGTTATTAGTTGCTTCGTAATATTATCCACCGTAAATTCTTCATCTTTTATTCCATATAGGATCAGGACTAGATTGTCGTATTCCGGAGGTAGATAATGTATTAGTTGAAAACATACAAGAATGTCAGGCATTTCGAATCCCGCTTCTTTTATCTGTTGGCACTTCTGCACGACTTTCTTGCTGTAGATTCCAATAGTTTCTTCGTTAACGTAGAATCTGCTGCTGAAGAAATCATCTACTAAACTTGCAAGACGATCTCTTGAAGTTGGTTCGAAATTTGCTTTTAGAGTATCCCAAGCTGTTTTTCCATCGTCGGTATCAGCAATGAGGGCTTGATATTTCCGTTGAACTCCCATGTATATCGTCGTATAGGACCTTTGCTTTCTAAGTTCATACGCCAGCCGTTCTCGATCGCTTGCTCCTTCAGAGCAAGGTTTCTCTGTTCCAAGAATAAATTGCCAGCATCCTTTTTCCATCAACAATACCTTCATATCTGTTTTCCAGTTTCCATAGTTAAAGTCGCTAAGCTTCGGAAAAGTGAAAACTGAAGTTTCGGCAGATTCAGACATGTTGTAGACGAGGTTTTTTTTTCTTTCTTTCTCACAGTCCAGGAAATTTACGTGCAACGTTGGAGGTTAATGGCCCATAACCAATTTCTCTGTTGGAAAACAGAGAGACAGCAAAGTGCTCATAAAGACGAGAGTCCATTTTTCTTCTAATAACATGCATTTATTACTATTGGGTTTATCTCCTTGATAAACATTAAAAGAAAACTTCTAAATTATTATGTACACAACACTATGTCCTGCAGCAGCATGATGAGCACTCCGCTAACGCTATGTCGACACATACACAGAGAAAACACAGGCATTTTATATACGCCAACATAATAACGTAATACAGAAAATGACGTCACATTGATAAACAAATTTCCACCTTCCAGCCCAGGAATAATCAGAAAATTGAATTATCTTACGGCTCGACCGATAATCTTCAACACTATCTAAAGACAAAAACATAAAGAACATGCACGCTTAAACCAAACGAACGAAAGTCGATCCGATGGAGAGAATTTCCGATCCTTTCCGTACTTGAAAGTGCATCGTCCTTTCGGAATGTTTTACAATCCTTCCGCGGAGCGAAATATTCGGAGAGAATTTTGCTCCTTTTTGTATTGAACGATTTCGCTCCTTTTTCATTTGTTTTTAATATTAAAGCGAGCGTGTTAAAAGAAACGCTCCTTTTTGAGCAAAATTTTAAGCAATGATTTGGCTCTTTGTTGATTAATTTTTAATGTTAAAGGGAGCGTTTAAGAAAAAACGCTCTTTTTTTGGAAATGTTTTCATTACTCATTTCGATCCTTTTTGATTAATTTGTAACTTTATACCGAGCTTTTAAAAGAAAAACGCTCTTTTCCTGGAAATGTGTTTTAAAATGATTTCGCTCCTTTTTGATCAGTTTGTAAACTTATTCAGAGCGCTTAAAAAAAACGCTCTTTTTTCTGGGAAATGATTTTATTATTGATTAATTAGAAACCTTTTCTGAAAGTTTAAAAGAAAACATTTTTAAAGCGGTATTGAGACCAGTGATTTTGTACCTTATAAAGAGAATCATGAATAAATATTCCCCTTGAGGTAGTAAAATGCTGCTTATCATTTTATCCTTGTCAAGCTTTTTACTAAACACAAACATAAACGATCTTTTACCTTAGTTTCATCAATTTGCAATTTTAAAAACTAGTAAGAAACAATTGGAGGGGTGCTTCTTTTAATACGAGCATTATTCTGCACAGTACGACAGATTTCTATAATGGAATTATATAGCACGCTTTATAATAATTTTTTATTAAAATTCACCAAATGAACGGTACTGTTTACTAGTACAGTTGTTAAACTTAAAAATATATGTGCCAAACACTAGGCTTTTAACTGTATGCACAATAAATAAAAATAATAATAATTTAATATTTTATTTTTATTATTTAAATATTTGTAAACATTCATTTAAACAGCAATCTTACTGCCTTATGAAAGGTTTTAAAAATTTTAAACGATTACTTAGCCTACATCGTAGTGTGTTTTCAAATTTTGCATGTTTTTAAGATTTTAGGCATGAAATATCAAGAATCCATTTATTCTTTAAGAACATCTAAAGCACACATCACACCAGTTATTTTCAAGAATATTACATATTCTTTTACGAGTTAAAATTTTTAGAAAATATTAATTATAAATCTTATGAGTTTGGACTGACTACTGAAGTCTTTACAGAATGAGTCAGATTAAAAAATATAATGATATCTTGATGGGAAAAATAAAAAAAAAACATAACTTAAAGAGAAAATTTCCTTAATACATCACTTAAAATATTCAGAATTTCGAAAAAAATCAGCACAGTATTTTTAATTTTATTAAAACACTAGCTGTTACCCGCGACTTCGTGCGCGAAGAATTTCAATTATTCTTTTTTTTAATTCACGAATGTAAATGCTATGTTGTATTTTAAAAGGGGAAAGTAAAAGTTCTGACGGTTGATAATACTTAATTAGACGGCTGACAGGAGTGTACTGAAAATGTATGGTGATATAGTTCTGTAAATTGTTTATCTATGCTAATATGCTTTTGTATACCACGTTACTTGCACGGATGTAGAGGTTGTGTCGGCTGGACACACGTGAACACGCCACATATAGTTGCCCATGCGAAAAATATGATTTTTCTAAATGTACGCCTGCCACGTTCAGTGTCTGGCCCTGAGCCTGGCAAATAATATTTTTAAAGGGATTTGTTACCTTTTGAACTGAGATGATAAATCCTTCGGTATTATCGGAAGGCGTGGAATTAAAACACTCTCTTCTCTCCCTATATCAGTCATAACAGTAGCTTTCATGACGTTTGGACCTAGGTGTGTAATTTGTAACCGTGTGCCATTGCGCAGTCTCGGTATATCGAGGTTACGTATT
>BGPR01026211.1:0-15933 GCA_013235015.1 Araneus ventricosus | reverse complement strand
GGTGGTCATAGAGACACATTCAAGTATGGTAATATTTTAGACTCCAAGTTGCCTGAATATTTTCATCTCTCTCCAATATATTCATTTATCTATACAAAATGAGTTTCTAAAATACTTTCCATAAAGATTTAATAGCAGAACCTTCCCTATCGGCAAACTTCTCCATCTTGCAGAATCTTTCATATTTAGAACCCCTCACGACTTAAAAGCACATCTGGCATTGCTCGACAATAGGCCATATTAACTCTGGAGATTGGGTCCATCTTAATCTCCTCCAGCGACATCGAGGTCTGAGTAAGCTATTTAAAACCCACTTCATATCGAAATCTTTTAATCATATCCTTACAGTCACAATGATTCCGCGTCCGATTGGTCGATTTCCTGACCAAAGCCGATTAGACTCCCAAATGCTCGAATAATCCCCTTGGCCACAAGTGTCTCCGCCTACTCATTTACGAAAGATGAATAAATTTAAACTTGGGATTAAACGTGAGTCCCTCTTACTCACTCAGACATGCAAACGATGCATTGAGAATAAAAGGCATTCACTTTGAAGTATCATGTTCTCCGAATTAAAGTGAGATTTTTCATTGATGAACAAGACCCGGTTTGTGATAATTACACATCCATTTTCAGCTTCAATTATGATACGTATTGGCTAATGTGCTGTCGTAATAAAAGATATATTGTGAGTTTAGGTGTTGTCTTCAGTTATTTAAAAAGTCTGTCTGAGCTCATGAGCTTATATTAAATAGAAATTAAATTTTCACGCATAATCTATTAATTCGAATCTTTCGCTATATTACTAAGATCAATTGAACTTCTTTTTGAGTTATTGTATTCACAGATATAAACCTAAAAATGTTTTTATCTGTTCTTTTGGACTCAAAGTGGTCTGAAACGTTGAGATTCATAAAAATGCCAAGTTCGAAATTTTTGGCTGTTACAATACTCAAAAGAAAAGGAAATCATCATAAGAGAACGACTTTTTTTATCATAGAATTCTTAACCTTAAATGCATTCGTTGAATTGACATTTGATTATGTATAAAAACCTTTAGCATATAATACGGTCTTAAAATATTTACAATTCGTAAGTAACCTCTTTTCCTCCTTTTCATTTTTAGTATGGAAAGTTTTGATGTTTCATTTTGATTTGATCCTTTCGCAATGTAGAGACCACACATTATTAAAAAAAATTACATGATAAAAGCTTAGAACAGAAAGATAAATATTATGATCTGCTTGTTTGAATATTTAGATAATTTAAATATTATGGTACTTGAAATACTTTGGTTACAGAAAATACTTTGAACGAAAAATTTTTTCATTAGAAATTTCACAAAATCTCGGAAAACATATTTATTTTTTTATGAGAATACTGTTTTCTATTTGAGTTTTCGTTTTATTTAGATATTCAAATAAATGTCTAGACACTGGCAAAAAATTATCAGAGGATTATTATTTTCTATAAATACATGGACAGTGAAAGAATCTCAGACACGTAAATCAAGAATAGACACTAATGATATTTATGTTATAGGTAGGATGTCTTAGTTTATTAAATGCAAATATATATATTTTGTGCTTTCAGAATAAAATTTGTACTTTTTGGTACTGATTATAAAATTATTATCCTAAAGCTACGAAAAAAGTTTAAAGAGTAAAGTAGTTTCTGACTCGCTCTCTTTAGCCCCAAAAATTTGTTTATATTCCAAGTTAATCATTTCAACTGTCATCCCTCCTAGCAGTTTACTTCTTTATTTGCTTAAGAAATGGATTTAGAAATAAACGGGGTTTCTCCAGCTATTACATCAAGTAGTTTTACATAATTGGGTTTAATACATCCTTTTTCCAGTTTTTTCCTTATTTTTTCTTAACTTGAAAACCAGATAAAGCCTGAATTCACGAGGCTTACCATTTAAAGGTAATCTAGCTTGATTACGTTCTTAAAGTGATCTGCCTGTATTTCTTCTAGATTGCTTTTTCTTTCTTAGACAATTACGTGGAGGAGGGAAAAATCCATTGCAATTGCCCGAGGTAAAAATTTCTAGCGAGAGGGAGGACTGTTTTTGGTTGATTGTAAGGACTTTTTCCTCATAAGTAAAATTTTTGGCTCGGGCCATTTTTGAGAACCAAAATGTTTTAAACATAAATCGTTTGCGATATGTTACTTTTCAGAAAAAAAACCCCTGAAGTTGGGAATGTTGCAAAATGGAAACGATTTTTTAAAATACACTACTATTTATGTGCTAGAAAGCAAAATTAAAAAAATACTTTCTGCTATTTAGTTTTTAATTTATAATTCATTATTATAAATACTGTGGAATCTTGAAATGAATTTTTCTCATATTCAATAACAGATGGCGCCACACGAATGGAATCAAGATGCAATTACACTGAATACTTCAGTGAAAATCACGTTCTGAAAGTATTGAAATAAGTATTTTCATCGTAAATACACAAGTGCAAAGAATTTCAGAACTCTAACACATCAGAAAGAAACTGAAAAATAGACTGCAAATTCTCACGATTGCAAAAATGAAATTAATCAAGTTCAATGAAAATGGTGAAATCCCGGTGATTAGTTACCCTCTTTTGGTTAAATTCTTACATTATCTTATTTATTGTGCATATTTTATTTATTGTGAACATAGATTTCACTTTTATCACTTGCGTTAAAGTTTGTTCACGATTCAATCCAAATTGATTGCGGATGTTGCTGTTGTGGCAATTCTTGTCCATTCAGTGGGATGACACATTGCGATGCAAATAAATGGGCTTATGACAGCCGAAGCTAAAACTAGGGCCTTGTATCGGACTTCGTTCCTGACTATGACCTGACATTTTGCAAGGTGATAAACTGGCTATTTATTTATTAGATATTTAAAAAAAATGCTTCAAGAAAAAAAATCATGTGACAGCTGCAGAAAAGTCTTGAAATAAATAATTGACAGACAACTGTATTTGAAAGTGAATTCCACCAAATGTTTGATCAATCTAAGAATCATGGCTTTTAAACCAAATGCAAATTTTCTAAGGATTCATAATTGAGGTTCTTAGGCCTCGACATCGAACCTTAAGAGAAAGAACTCTCTAAACTTTTGATGTCATTTTTTTTTCTCTGGAAAAAAGAAAACGGGTAAACACTAATATATATCTGCTGCTCTGAATGGAACTAAGCATAAGTAACCCACTTTCACTGTCAAATCATCAGCGGTAAAAGCCTAGATTCTAATACCCACGGATGTTTAGAAAAGTATCCCAAGTACCGCGAATTTTGAAATCGATTGCCTCTAAGTACAACCGTTATTAAACAGAGGACGTTCTCCTATTAGGTATAGGGTTCCCAATTAAATGAGAGCTAACCCTTCTTAACTTTAGAAAGAGGGCAGCTATAAACCTGAAAGTAGTGTCTAGGTATAGTGAAACGTCTATGCGCTATGCGATGAGACCACTTACAACGCCACCTGGTGGTAAACTTCGGAATTAGTGTTTCTATCTCGAAAACGGTACAAAATAGTGGGAATATGTCAATTACAAATTTGTAGAAAGTTATCGAGTTAGTACAAAAAGACACCTTGTGCACATTAATACCAAGAACACAAAGCTTAAAATGCACATTTGTTTGTTCTCGATTTCAGAAACTATGATGTCTCAAAACGGGTTAAAAAGAGAGAAAACAATTAGTTATCACAAGATACCTTTATTTTCGGAGTTCAATGTTCTCTCCGTCATCTAAGAAACAGATTTGAGCCCTTGTTTGAATTTCATTTTGCGCATGTAGTTGAAGCGCTAACAAGCAACAGTAATACGTCATCGAAAGTCCAGCAATTTTGGTGGAAGGATCCATACACCTGCTATTTGAGTTATTCCTACAGGAAAAAGTATAATGGGCTCATTTTTTGCCCGAAAAATAATATGTTACCCTTTTGCCCATGTCTTGTGACGCCAGAATTTCGGAAAAAGAGAACAAACAATCTTGGATTTTAAGCGCTCTGCTCTTCGTGTTAATGTGCACAAGGTGTTTTTCTTGTAGTAAATTGAATATGCTGTACCACTTTGTTATTGACATTTTCCCTCTATTTTGAACCGTTTTTGAGATAGGAACGCTATCTCTGGAGTTTGCCACCATTTGCAGCTCTAAGTGGGATCATCGTATAGCGCATAACCATTTTACTACCTAGACAGTAGTTTCATGACTGTAACTGCCGTCCTTCTGAAGTTGAAAGGGGTGGTCGTTTTCAAGCGGGAACCCTGTATAAAATTCCCTTATTGTGATAACAATATTAAAGTTATCAATTGAATGAATGCAATGAATGGAAATTAATCTTCTTTATTCACAACATTTCGGTACTTGGAAATCATCCATCGTAAAAATAATCCATATTCAATTATTAACGCTCAATAACAAAAAAAAGTATATCTCTATTAAGTTTCATATGTTTTGTTTTTAGTACAACACATTCCAATACATTCGTTTGAAAAGCTTAGTCCATCTCATAATCATAAAAGATTATAGGGGAAAAAAGACATCTGCACAACTTATCAATAAAAAACCAAAATCACTTTGGTATCGTTAATTCACTACTCAATTGTATTTAAGTGTGGAATTGTAATCAAAATTGTTAAATGAAAAGGCAATCACAAAATTGAACTGTAGAGCTGGAACCCTTTTTTTTCACACAGCCGGCGATTTATATTCATTTTTTAAAATGCTTCTAGAAATACGTTAAAAGTACCAGTGGAAAAAAATGACAAACATTTAAAAGCAATCTTGAAGCTCTTGCGATATCTTCAGGATTTTTTTTCTTTACCATGCAAAATTAATCTTCAGGGAAAGTTATGGATATTCTTGTTTATTTTCTACAGCATGATACGATGCACCTCGATGAACCGTAAGAAAAGTTGTGGTTGCTTAGATAATGACGTATTAATTGATTAGACAGGTACCTAGAATTATTTTTTCAAAACGCTTAGATAAAAAACAGAAAAAAGTTAATTTTTTTATCGATTATAATAGAGAACACATATCCCGCCGAGTTTAATTATAATGGTTATTAAAACGTTACCTTCAGGGTTAGAACACAATGACGTCCATTGGAATTTGATTCACTACGTACATTTTGAAGCTATGGGACAGAATAGAAGCTACAGAATTTAAAATAAGTTTGCATATTTTTCCTTTGCGGAATTTTGAGGAAATATCTTCTGCACTGTAATAATTGCTAAATTATCTGCAAAATTATTCACTGGAAATCATAAATCTGGATATTTACATCAGATAATGTTTTTTTAGAAAATCATGAAGCGAAAACATCAATAAAATTTAAAGTACTAAAAATATGTTCATGAGTTTTGAATTTTCATTTACATTGTATTTACTGCCAACCAAAGAAAAAATATTTTATATAAAATTAAAACTATTTTATAAAGTTAACTAAAATAAATATATTTTAACTTTGCAATAATCTGTTAATTGTAGAAAATCAATAAAATTTAACAATTATTATAACTACATACATACACGTATAAAATTTTCATTCACTGCAGTAAATTTGGAGATGTAAAACCAGCACAATATACCTTCACATTAAACGATCATCTCCTATTCTCACATGTCAAATTGATAAGATAATTTTGAGAATTCAGTGGCGTTGTTACTTTGACGAAGTGTCGGTAGAAACAGCAATAGTAGCATAAAAAACAAGGAATTTCATTGATCATAATAAAACAGAGACACGAATTTGATGTAAACGAAAAAAAATTGCATCTTCCGCTTCGAGTGTTGGGTTAAATGTGGGAGCAAACTCCTTAAACGAGAAGAGCTTTATGATGCCTTACCCCCACTGCAGCGACGAATATTGAGAAAGTGTGTCAAGTCATCAAGATATGTATTCCTTGAAGAATAACAGAGCCCAATACAATAGATATAGATAAAACGTTATTAAATAGCAGGATTCTTGAGCTTCCTCGAGATTTTCTGAGTATATTGCCCAGTTCCACATTAATAAGATTCTATGGGAAAAAAGAGTATAATCTTAGATAAACACTACTAAGCATATGTTTCATTGGACATAAAACAGTCTTTTATTAATTAAAAATATGACGCGCATATCTTCAGACACCTTTAGTGTGACATATGAGTGAGTTAGTCGCCCTTTCTCATCATTCTGTGAAAAGACTATAGGATAAATAAGCATATTCTGGATTTCGAAAACAAAACTTTGACTCTCAGTGCAGTATTCTGCGAAAAGGCACTTAAAAACTCTTATGATCATGCTTTGGAATGTGCAAAATTGCTTATGAAATTTTCGCCAAATAAAAATGTCTGCCAATATATATAATAATAATAATAAGATTTTCTTCTGAAATTCCTAAGTAATAAAAATCTTCTGCTAGAATTCATTTCAAGATATAGAAAAATTATTTTTACTATGCTTAAATTTTATTTGAATTACATTCGTTACAATGGTGGTCGAAATTTCAAAATGTCTATGAAGAAATTAGTTTAAATATATGCCATAAAATGTTTTAATTTTTATTTGATAGATGGTTTTTTATTGCAATTGACAGACGATTTCAGGGACCTTAGAAGTTATAAAATATTCTTCACAGAAGCGATTATCACACTTCTAACATATGTATATATATTTGGCAAAAGTCCGTCTTAAAATAAAAAGAAATTGTGCATAAATCTCTCCCCGTTTAATGGCAATATTAGGTAAGGGGTGCTCTAAAATTCCAAATGCTTTAAATGTTATTTTCAAACAAGATAACTTTTCACTCAGAATTAAGCATTTGCAAAATATAATATCTTCATAAAAATTATCGTTAATGCTAAAGTAACTACAAAAATAGAAAAAAATATACAGATAATAGTTTAATACAATATAAAGAAGGCACATGAAATATAAAACAAGAAATATTTCGGCACAAATTGCAGCAGGTATTTGCAGAGTTTTACTAAAATATTTATTTTAAATGCAAGTGAATTTATATCTGCAGAAATTAGTTAGACAAATTATTTTATGGGAACACATTCAGAAAATGTTTGAACTACAGTCTGCAAAGTTTGAGGAAATTCTTTTCAACACAGATTTAAATTACATTAAATATATCTGAAGATATAATAGTTTTGTATGGATTAAATATCATTAAACACTTAACTAAAAGTAAATATTATAACTAGAACTCTAGGTTGCATATTTACTCACAATATAAATTTAATTTCGAACTAGAAATGCTTTTATCGAATTTTCGTAGAATAAATGCCTACAACAAAAATATAATTAACATGATATTAATTGAAAGAAAATGCATAGTGCTGAATTAAAAGGAAATCATTAAACTGCATTTGAGTTTTGGAAAGTTAATCATGAAAAGATAGATTAACCTTGTATTCAGAATATAGTTAATCACTGATGCAAAATTGGCTAATTCCTTTGAAGTGATGTTCGTTATAATTAAAAAACATTACCGACAAGTACAATAAATTCTAAGAATTATATCATCTGATAATTCTCACTATTTATCACTTGAAAAACTTAGTTCTTACGTAAGAAAACTGCAATATAAAAATGATTCTTTAGTTTCTATGCATTTATAACGAAGTGTCACATTTAATTTCTAACCTTTATTGAGGTAATTTTTAATGTTTTGTCTTTATGGTGACTAATTACCTATTCCATATGTTGAATTGATGAAGTTTCTTTCATTGTTTATTGTGTCCGCATTTCGAAGCACCTCAAAAGAAAAAAGTAATGAATATTAACTTCTAATAAGATTTCTTCAATATCAAAGCATCACAAATCAGCTTTAAGCTATTTCATTTGGTGAAAAATCAGTAGTATTATGAATTAGCAATCTAAAATTATGATACACAAAACTATAAGTATCTTTATAAGATTTCAAAACACATTTCATTTTTTTTTGAAAAATAAAAATATAATATAACGTTAGCATTCCTTAAATTCTGAGCATAATTTTTAACATTAAAAGTATAAGTTGAATAAATGACAGGCCGAAATGCGTTTAATTGCTAAAAGCACCATTCTTCCGTATAATATATTTTTAAAAAAACATTCAAAGGGAAATCAGAGTTTACTTTTCAAATCGTATGAAGTTTAAATTGAACCCTATCCAAAAATTGTAAACCGAATCAAGGAATATTTTTGAATTCCTCTCATTACGCGCGTCATTCAAAGAATTTGTCAGAACATTGCTTCTTTTCCTGAATTTTCTGAGATTAAATATTCCTTCTCATTCCCTTTTAAAAATTACATATTTCTTTTCAAATCAGGGGATGAGTAATGACATTCCATAGCGTTGTGAAATTGATGTTCTGAATTTTTTGAAGCGATAAAGCGAGAACCCGCATCGTGTTTTAAAAGAACGAGGACAAACAGGATAGATCTTTGAAAATTCTTTCAACAGCTTGAATAAGGAAAATTGTGTAAGTTTATGCAAAAATGTGACACCCATTTATGCCGGCATTTTCGTGTCGAACGCAGACTTGTGCAATTATTTTGATTGAATGGATGAATGTCTTTAAACATATTTTTTAAAAAAGGCCTTATTTTCTTACGTAAAATGGGGTTACTTTGAACTCGTGGAGGTAACTTTGCACCAGTGTAAAATGTTTGTGAAATGTGAAATAGAAATCAACTGATTAAAAGGGTATGGGATTGAGATTTCTTCTCTACTTTCTGGGAAATACTGACAAGTGTATTCCATTCCTTTACACAACAACTTCAGTGCTGAAAAATCTGTCTCTGATGAAGAAAGTATGACATTTATAAAGGCAAGTACATTTAGAAAGATAATAAACCTAATAAAAAGAGTTTTAAAGACTTAGGTTTCATTTTGTTGCTTTGGGTGCCATTTATATTTATTAGTTATGTTGTAATTAATTTTTTTCTGACCTTTGCACCAAAATAGAGGGATTCTTTGCACCATCGAAACTTGCAGTGGAAACAACCCTAGTTGGTTTTTCAAAATTTTTTGGATTAGATAATTATAAGAACAATATTTGCTTTCGTTTAAGTTATGCCCAAGGTTTTTAAAATCAAGTTAGTGACTTAAAAGTACATGGATTTCTCTCCCGAGACATTAAAAACTTGCTTTAACGCATTTCAAAAGGTTAGGATACTCTTAAAAAGGCAGAGGGTTTTTTTCAGTCCTCCATGCGAGTAGTCTGCTACGTAAGAAAGTTAATTCACGGAAGAAAGCATGGATATCACATTGTTTTCTCCAATTAGAAGGAAAAGACCTTTGCAAATTGTATTCAATAGTATTTGTGATCAATTTCGGTTTTCCTGTCAATAGTATAGATCTTAAAATGATAAGAAACGTTTATCTTACTACGAAGGTGTGGCAATAAATAGATATATTAGAAACAAATCCCGCAATAATTGAATAAAAGGATTTCTAGAATGTCATCCTGATTTGACCGGATACAGTGACGTAAAATTATTAATTATAATCAGGTAATTATAAAATTTAATTTTATTGTATATTTCCACCCAAGCTTTCCAAACATATATCTAAAATTGCACCCAGTGAATTTGTTTTAGAAATATACTGAAAACAATAACCAGAGACCAGAGCAAATAATTCCTGGCTATGAGGTAACTTCGCAAAATCCTAAATAATTGTAAATTACTGTATGATCCAAATTTTACTGCAAAACTTTTCTCTAGTAATCACTCAGCAAGGAAAAAATCAAACAGGCTTTTTCGTAAAGAAATACATGCAATCAATCTCAAAATTGTCTCTGAAGTCACGAAAATCGGTGCATTGTAACCCCGTTTTACCTTACATGACATTTATGTGAGTAAATTCTTTCAGAACCAACAGAAAAAATTATCTGTTTAAAAGCAAAATATTAGTCTTAAATATGGAAGATAAAAAAATATATATATAAATTTTATGCATTACAAAAAAAGTATAGTTTTATTTTATCAATGAACATTTAATATTAAAACTTTCTGCGCTATTTGAAATTGAAATTATTATTACCTTTTTAGTTATATATTTTTGTTCATTTAATTAAGTTATATGTTAAACTATGATAGCTTCAATGTAGGAGTCCTTTTGTTTTATATCCACAATTCGTATGTATGAAGAAAAATTTCATATATTATGGGGGCTGTCCAAAAATGATGTCACACTTTTTTTCAATATTTTTGACGCCCCTCCCCCCATTTGTCACAAAGTGCACATTTTACCATACCCCTTCCCCCCCTTGTCACATGTCACGATATATTACATATATTACATAAACATATACTTGCAGTTCAGAAACAAAGCACTACGTTATAGATCACATTCCAAATTTTATTTTTAAACTTTAACTATGTGTTTTAATGACATTTGTGAGCATAACAATAATAATGATTATATGTGTACTTATTTTGTATGAAATAAGATTAAGGTTTACAACAAAAAACCTAATTAATATACAATAGTAATAAAATATTAATATAAAAGAGCAATTGAAAACAGTAGTATTTTGGAATTTGATATATTTTGCTTTAAATCTTATCTTTACTTTAGGAGCTCAAAATACTCTTAAACAGATTGAATTAAAAGAAACGCCTCAATAAAATCAACCTGTTTGTGCCGCTACCATTTCTTCCACTCACCCAGGTGGGGCGACGTATCTTTTGTTGGACATTTCAAGAATGTGACAGGGAGAGGTTCTCTTCTAATGGTGAAGAATTTCTGCTGCTACCATATTCTCAGAACCTAACTTGAATGCAGTTTTCGAAAAGACAGGAATATAAGTGAGAAAAAAAATCACATGACAGTTATTTTAGCCCCGATTAAAAAAATACCCCCAAATTCTGGTAATTTCAAAATAACTTCAAAATTTAATCTGCTGATTTTAAATGTTTTTATTTTAACCAAAATGTGTGATGTCACACTTCTTGTTACCCCCTCCCTCCCCCTTGTCACAAACTGTCACAAGTCACAATTTCATGAACCTCCTTCCCCCCCTCCAAGCGTGACATCATTTATGGACGGCCCCATGGACAACTAATTTTGTTGGAAGAGCCAATACCTCATAATTGGGGGTGAAAATAAATGACCCCTTACGGGTTTAAATATGAGAAAAATAGGTGTTCGTGATGAAGGGCAAACTAGATCATTCATTCCGTGTCTCTAAATAAAGGGTAAATTATTTACCTTCGAACTTCTAAATTATTAAGATTTTCAGGTGTCAGATGTATATAAGTTACTCTTGACTTCTTTATTAAATTAATTAAATAATAAACTTCAGTCGTACTTAAAGCTGAATCATATTAAAATTTTTCTACGCATATTAAATTTTATTTTATTTTCTTGGTGTAAGCATTTATAATGAGTCGTGAGTTTTCTCAACGAACATAAATCTGCATGTAACTGGTAATTTTTCTCGAGGTAAGTGTATTTTATATCAAAATGTTATTACCAGTAAAGCAAATAATTAAAAATCAAATTCAAATCTTCTAAAAGCGCAGAGTAGTTACCACGATTTTAACGAAACGCACAGTAGCATTCAAAGATTGGAATCAATGTTTTATATTAATCCCCACTAGAGATCCATTCGGATTCAAAAGTGAGAGGGAAATATGTTTTGGTTTACAAATTAAAAGAAAAAATTTGCATCCTTCTGCTGAAACGGATTCCTGATTTTTTAATTTTTCTCATTTTAATTAATTATTGAATTTATATATAAAAATAATTGAATAGAAACACATTAAAATTTTGATGCAAATCTAATAAGCAACATACGAAACAATGCTGTTCAAAATTTCAGCAGTTTCAGTTCTGCAGTTCGAAAATATACAGCGAGATTCTAAAGCCATCAGAATATCACCAATTTCATTCTTTTTGGAGGGTTGTTGCTATGCCAGGTGGTCATAAATTATTGGACCCATTTCAAAAATTAACAAAAAGAAAACTACTAAAGTTAAGACTGCGATTTTTTACTTTCTCTTATGCGAAGTATACAAAGAGAAAATATTGTAATCGTCAAAAAATTAGTACTCGAGATTTTGATGAATCTCCACGTTTTAGACCTCCTTGAGACCGAAAAACATAATTTTGGAATTATGTATGTGTGTCTGTCTGTCTGTGAACACGATAACTCGGAAACTATTAGAGTTACGGGAATGAAATTCGGTATGTGGTCTTTAAACACAATTTGTAGGTTTCTATCAAATTTTGGACAAAATCCGTCAGCGGGAAGTCTGTCTGTTTGTATGTCCGCGGTCATGCGAACGCTATAACTCAAAAACTTGAATAGCTAGATGGATAAAATTTCATACACAGTTTTATCGTCATGAATGTAGGTCCGTTTAAAATTTTGGGCTAAATCCGTCAAAAGGTTGAGTGTCTGTTGGTCTGTATAATCGCATCTCCAACGAGTCCGCTATCTCCACGCGCACGCGTACTGGACGCAATCTTCTATGCACGATATTTATTGACTCATGCCTGGCTCTTTTTTTCATCCGATTCTCCATGCCCATGCGTACTGGTAGGAACCTGTGCACGCGGAATGATTATGTGACTTTGTCCTTGAGTCAGGCAAGAGTAGAAATCGGTACGCATTTAATCGGAACGCATCTCTTTGAATTTGATTCTTTACCTAAATATTTTCTGATAGTCATTGGATCCTGGGTTGGATAGGTTTGAATTTTTTTATCCACACGGGTGGAGGGGAAATAGCACCTTTTTCGAGAAGAATACGAGAAAGTTTAGAGGAGACCACTCCCGCTGGTTTTAAACTAGAGAACAAATAAAGTTTTTTTTTCAGATAGGTGGCGTACCATTACGGCGTTCTAAATTTGCTGCAGCGAGAGACGGCAGCATGCAATGGCTGCCGATCAGCATAAGCTGATGCGTGTTTTGTGGTTTCTCTTTTTTAGTTTTTCTTGAATATTTTGAAAATTATTCAGTTTTCGAATTACAATTGATTTCACAAATTAAAGAGAGTATAATTACCTACAAATACATGCTCTTATTAATCTTCCAGCTTTAATAGTTTTGCAGATAATGACTATCAAAAATGGGAGTTGTCCAAATATTTACGACCACGTAGACCGCCGTAACGGTGCGTTACCTATCTGAGATAAAACTTTTTAAAATGAGCTCTTATTTAGAAAAGAAACCCGCAGTTGTAATATTGTTAGGTTTTTAAATTAATTTTTGAAATGGGCCCAATAATTTATTATCATCCTTTATAATGAACGGATTAGGTGAGGAAAAATACCTCTAAAATGCAACAGAAACAAAAGTAAATCTGAGGACTGATAATTAGGTAAAGTCATAGCATTTTCCTTTTGAAAATAATTTTAATGCAAAAGAAGAGCAGAATCGAACAATCGGTTCATCAAATATATTCGATTTTGCTAGTATTCGAGCGAAATTGTTTTACGCATTCTGAATTCATTAGGGTTCGCATCAAATTTCCGAAAATCCTTGATTTATAAAATAATGATAAAAAATATCAGTTTTTGAAACGTTTGGTGAATGAAATATGAAAGAATACAGTTGTAAAAGTAAGGTTAAGCAAAAATATGAACGAATAAAGTAAAATTCTAAATCTGTGAGAATGGATTATTTACTGACGTTCGATTTTTAATGTAGTGCCCTTTTTAAAAATAAAATAGAAATTAAAAGATGTATAAATCAATTTTATCACTTGTGATTATTTCTACTAAAGAATCAATCGAGTGTAAAAGCCGCATCACAATTTTTGCAACTGATATTGATTTTCGTTTGGCGAAAACGTTAATATGGAAATTATATTTCATAGATTACAGATTTTTTTAAAAAGAAT
Source organism: Araneus ventricosus (assembly GCA_013235015.1). Taxonomy (NCBI): domain Eukaryota; kingdom Metazoa; phylum Arthropoda; class Arachnida; order Araneae; family Araneidae; genus Araneus; species Araneus ventricosus. The sequence continues at coordinate 2,106 of BGPR01026211.1, read as the reverse complement.
CAGCTAACTATTATTTTTAGCTATTCTAAAAATAATTCTGATAAAATCTCTTTATTTCATATTTACTAGCTCAGTTTTTCAGGTTATTCGATTATACTTTTAATCTAACAACATACAAAAAACACGATAATGTAAAGTCAAATAATCGATCTTTGAAAATCTGGTTTTATAAATCGAAAATAAAGAAGCAAACTGTAAATTGGTATATTCAAGGTTTATTTATGGATAAGGATATGGAGATAAAGAACTTTTAATAGTATTAAATTATTTATTTGCATTTTCTTGGTTTTCTTTCCATATATGAAAATGAAAATAAAAATATTTTATATTTTATTCATGTTTCGACAAATAATTCGGCTCATATCTTTCGGCTCACATCGTCTTAAGAAATGCTGAAAGAGCTAGAGTTAAATTGCCGAATCAACTAGTGAAATATAATAGGAAAGAAAAATGCTAATAGGATGAGCCTTATTCTACATTTGTGTGTATTGAGTCACTACATCATATACACTACATACTATTGTGTGTACATGTATATATTGTATATATGTATAAACAATATTGTTGCACAAAATCTTACCGTGGGTGTATGGTGTAAACAGTCCAACACGCAAGATAATGGAGAATGAAGGTTTATTTACAAATATGCAGGAAAACACGTAGCACAGGTACAGGAAACAATAGTCCTTGCACAGATTACCAATGTAAATAGACAACAATTCACACATAATGACAGTTCAGCACTTTGATATCTAACAGCACAAACAGTCAGCAAATAACTAGTAACGACAATAACAGCTCAGCTCACCAGCTGATTAGATCACACAGCGGATAAAACTTCGAAGACGTTCACGCTTCAAAGTGAAGTAACCAGTCGATCAAAGACGCTCTGCTGAACTACGTTCCGTCCTTAAATATTCTCTCCGACAGGCCGTGACGTCACATGGTGTTTTCTCGCGTATTCTTTTCCCTAGTAGAAATATCGAGAAAACGGTTGCATTTTCGGGAATCATCTATTTGTCGCCAACGTCGCCAAATTTGTCGCCAAATCGCCAAAATGGTAGCCAAGTTTGTCGCCAAGGTCATGCGTGCCATAAGAGTCTCTGAGGTCACTCCATGCTTAACCTTGTAAAACTCTCTTCCCAATCATAAGACTTGCATTGCTGAAGCGACTTTCCATGATTGTAACAATATATTATATATATTGTACATATGTATTCTATATTGTATTGTATACATGTATATGTATAGTATACTGTATTATATATTGTATTGTATACATGTATATGTATAGTATACTGTATTATATACATGTATATGTATTGTATATTGTGTTGTATACATGTATATATTGTATATATATGTGTATGCATGTATATATTGCGGATAAATGTATTGTGTATAAAGTGTCACTACATCATTTCTCATATCTCTTGTGGTTTTGCTTCAAATTACCTATAACTTCATATTCGGAGGTTACACAATGAGAGAAATAAAAGAGAAAAACTAAGGGTTCTAATTGAAAAATTTGAAATGATATCAAAATAAATATGAAGACGCAGGTTCTCGCTTTGCTCATTGTCCCGAAGTAAAATGAGAAGTAGTTTTAAATTTGAAACCGAAGTTAGTTTTATTTTTTAGAACTTATAAACAGAGAGAAATTTCTGTATAAATAATTATTTTTTGTTAATTTTTGTATTTTGTTTCGTTTTTTTGTTAATTTTTGTACAATTTTTGTTTTGCTTACCCAATATTTTTTGATTCGCTTCTTCAAAAAATAATCTGGGGTTCGTAATAATTTTCTTCTGTTCAATTATACCGCAAATTTTACTAAAGGCACTATCTGAAATAAAAATGCCTGCAGCACATTACCATCTGTTAAGCATAAAGAAACGAATCAAGAAAGGGAAAAAATTTCGGAAGAAATAAATCTTGTCTGATAATTGAACTAAAATCTATATTTAACTTGCCTCGTCAGCAGAGAGAAAATCTCTCTGGAATAATGCGATTGAATTACATTCTGGGAACGGAACTTTTTGTACATTTATCAGCAAATACCGCAGGCAAATCCTCGAAGACATCAGAAACACGAAAAGAGAAGAAGAA
>BGPR01026210.1:1656-21691 GCA_013235015.1 Araneus ventricosus | reverse complement strand
TTACAGTCTCTACGAATAATAAAGGAGTGTGTGTGTGTTGGCGCTCTACAGGACGCCGCTGGGCCTAGAGCTACGAAATTTGGCACAAACATACTTTGGAGGGTGGGAATGTGCACCTCGGAACTCTTTTCTTTTGAAATTTTAATTAAAATTTTAATTAATTAAAAATTAAGCGAAAATTTGGCGTTTTTCCTTAATAACTTCCGAAAATATTACATCTCAAAAATCATTTTACACCATCTGAAAGTGCAAAAAATTACTTTTCAAATGATATCAATTAAGTTGCCATACATTTTCTCGAATTTTAATACATTTTTAGAAATATTTTTTGGCATCATTTACAACAATACTTTTCATTGTTGCAACGCATTTCAAACCGTTTTCATTGTTTAAACAAATATTTAATTGCACTAGAATATTTGTGCCCGTCTAAGACGAGCATTTAGCTTGCTATCAATATCTCGGATCTGATTGTCACAGATTTACTAGCGAAAGAAAATCTCATGTAGATTGCTAGAGTGATTAAGAAATTAAAAAAAAAGCACGAAAAACAAATGAATCAACTGACACTAATTTGCGTTTTGTTAATAATTTTATTTGTAACAATTAACTTTCGTTTCGTCAGAGGAAAAATAATGCAAAATCCACTAACAGAAAAAATGCTTTACCAAATACAGAATAAAAAAAAAATGATAAATGCAAATCTTAAAGTAAAACTTTCAGTGTAAATACAGTTAAGGAAAAAATATAAAATATCTAAATATTCAATTCCCAAACTAAATTAATTAAAAAGGAAAGAACACTTTTAACAAAAACTAAAGTATTCTAAATAGTTCTGCGTGCATGAATTAAATAAAAAGAATAAAAACGACCGATGCATCATAATTCAACAAAAAGATAATAAGAAAATAAATGTATCAACTATTTTTGGCATAACTTACAACAATACTTTTCATTGTTGAAATGCAATTCAATCCGTTTTCATTGTTTAAACAAATATTTAATTGCGTGTTTCTCTTTCACTGTTGAAATCTGAGGTAATATTATACAACCATCCGATTGCCTCGTTCAATAATGACGCAGACAAAAGGGGCGGTGTTATTTTAAACTCCTCCCAGCGTTAGAGACATCTCTAGGCTTTTCTATTATATATATTTGTCTTTCATTGTTGTAATCTGAGATAAAATCCTAATACATTTTGCTTTCGTGTTTTATTTCATCAAAATTTTTGTGAAATTTGTAAATCAAGCTCTCCGAGATTTACAATGCTTACATTAAGAATTATATCCAGTAAGCTGAATGGTTATGGTTGCTACGTTTTCATTCTTTTCTCAGCATGTTTTAATCCAGCTATCATGCCACTGGTCATAAAATGTGTTATCTTATTTTAATGTTGAAATCAAATGCATATTTTACATGAGGAATAAGAAAGTGAGGATAGTGCCGACCACATGGAATTAGAGGTTACAGGACATGGTCAGTTATTTGACTCCATTAGTAACATTTAAGTACATAACGAACAGAACAGGTAAAAGGTCACTAATAGAACATGGGTTAAATATCTACCATAATCTGAAGTTTAAAATTACATTGTTAAGAGAAGCATGAAATAAAATGATGCAAGATTTAATTGAAATCATATTCCCTGCGAACAAGCTGGTCGCCCAAGGCGGCTTCTGTATTAATATAATATAACCACTTATTTATTTAACCCTTTCTTGGTCGGCGTCGCATGTCGTGCGACGAAGAGAAATATTGCATCGCTTAAAGTGAATTCGTCTCGCTCTATTCCGCGATAATTTTTTTTACTTTCTCGTATACGAAGTATACAAAGAGAAAGTATTGTAATCGCCAAAAAATTCGAACTCGAGATTTTGACGAATCTCCACGTTTTAGACCTCCCTGATTCCTAAAAACTCAATTTTGGAATTATGTCTGTGTGCCTGTCTGTCTGTGAACACGATAACTAGAAAACTATTAGAGCTTCCAGTACGCATGCGCGTGGAGACAGCGGATTCGTTGGAGATGCGATTATACAGACCGACAGACAGTCAACCCTTTGACATATTTGGCCCAACATTTTATACGGACCTACATTCATGACGATAAAACTGTGTACCAAATTTTATCCATCTAGCTTTTGAAGTTTTTGAGTTATAGTGTTCGCATGACTTCGGACATACAGACAGACAGACTTCCCGTTGACGGATTTTGTCCGAAATTTGGTAGAAACCTACAAATTATGTTTAAAGACCACATACCAAATTTCATCCCTGTAGCTCTAATAGTTTTCGAGTTATCGTGTTCACAGACAGACATAATTCCCAAATTGTGTTTTTCGGACTCGGGGAGGTCTAAAACGTGGAGATTCGTGAAAATCTCGAGTTCGAATTTTTTGACGATTACAATACTTTCTCTTTGTATACGAGAAAGTAAAAAGGGAAAAATCACCTAAAGATTTCGATTTCATTTGTGAACCGCAAAAAACATTCTTCACTAGAAACGACGGGAATGTGGGTGTATCGGGACTCGAGAATAGTTCAGGGTTATGCGGTCCACGCCGGGCAGGTGGTTTTCCGCCGATGCGTGATTCCCTCTCGCTGATTCACTGTCACGCGGGCGCCGCTCTTCTGCGCAGGCACGGCCGCGAAATCCGAAAGGTCACGTGACTTTTGAACGGGTGAAAATCATTTGCACTTTAGTTTGGATCACATTCACTTTGATTTTTTTTAAAAAAGCTTGCACTCATCACAAACATATTGCACGAAAAAAGAAATCATTCCGCTGTAATTAAAGCCGTTCAACGTGAAAAATTTATTTTCACATTAAACAGATAGGACGCACACAAAAAAACTTGTATTAATTACTTTTCACTTTGCGTTTATAATAGGGTTGCCATAATTGCCAAAAATTGATAAGGGGCGTTTAAGTGCTAAATAAATAAAACGAGGAAAAAGTGGGTAAGTATTTATTCGATAGCTTCAACTTTTGTACTCGGATAAAAATGTTTAAGCTGTCTAACAAAATGAACACGTAGAATAACAAAGAAGATGCGAGGCTTTTTAGACCAGTCACATTTTAAAGTTGATTTTGCTTTCCTAATTAAATCATTTTCTTCTTTCACATAATTATAAAATGGGACGCAAGACTTTCGAAAATTATAATGACAAATCAAAATTGCTTTATTCGTCTCCACTGACAACCTGTTCCTTACGTCCGACCATTGAGTTGACATTAAGGAAAATATTCTCTCTACATTCGCATTGTGGGCTGGAATGGCAAATACGTATTCAGATAGATTTATCAGACCTGATTTCTGATCAATGTACTTTGTATCCGCAAAAAACTTCATCCATTTCTCTTCCATGCTCAATTTCATCGTTGCTTCGCAGTTTTGATTGGTATTATTTGACTCATAATGATTTAATAATCTAGCACTTGGTGTCTCACGCAATTTAGGGAGGAAACGGGACAAAAAGTAATACGGGACTGAGGAGTGAAATATTATTATTAAATATTATTTTACTCATAATGATTTAATAATCTAGCACTTGGTGTCTCACGCAGTTTAGGGAGGCAACGGGACAAATAGTAATACGGGACTGACGAGTGAAATATTATTATTAACTATTATTTTACTCATAATAATTTAATAATCTACCACCTGGTGTCTCACGCAGTTTAGGGAGGAAACGGGACAAATGGTAATGCGGGACTGAGGAATGAAATACGGTGACAGTCCCGTACACACGGGACGTATGGCACCCGTACGTCCGGTTGTATAGTCTACAACCTCCTTTTGCATTTTCCAAACTGGACGTTACTATTTTTACTCCATTCGCGTGATTATCTGATAGAGTTAGTGACCTGGTGAATAAATTTATTTAAACTATGGGGCTCTGTCCCTCGCTGGGCTAAAGCTTGTCCGGCCCCAGAAGGATTGCATAGCAATTGCCCCAGGTTTGTTAGGTATAGGGTTAACATACGTCCGGAAAGTCCGGATTTCAGGCTCACGCCCGCGTTAGTGTCCAGGTCTTTAATATGTCCGGATTTACACCAGTGAATGGTAGCGACAGAGAAATTTGGTTGTAATTGAGAAAATCCGTCTTATTCGAAAAATCTGACGTCATTCCGCCGATAAAAGAAAATTCATTGTTGACACCGTTTCCATCCATTGTTGACGAGAAAGTGGATAAACCTCCTTACCCAGGCCACAGTTCAAAATGAAAATTAAGAGTTTGGGCAGTTTTGCTATAATTCTGTTTTTCATTAGTGTAATTTTCAATTACCAAACATTAGTAAAAATTGAATCTTCTTCGCATTCTGGCGTCTTCATTTTTTCCACTTCTTCAAACTGTGTGTTAATGTTGTTGTTATTGTGTTTTGTGGTGCAAGAGCCAGTATTGGTTGTATATTAATGTTATGGAAGCGGGTCCTAGTTCAAACTGAAAAGCAGTTTTGTTTAATTTCTGTTTATCATTAATATAAACTTGAAATGCCAAACACATTAATGAATATGGTATCTTCTTTGCATTCTGATCTCTGATTTTTTCCCCTTCAAACTCTGTGCTGGTGTTATGAAAGAGATATTTGGTAGGCAGCTTTTAGAATTCCATACTATATATTGAGCCCCCCAAACGACCCTTCAACCCCCGTCGTGTCCGGATTTAAACAAAAAAATTGAGGTGTTCCTAGGCATTCAAATCCTCGACATCATTAATAATTTTGTGAATGTGTGCACTCAATTTTTAAATTATGTTTTTTTAGTTTTAATAATTTCAATTCTTAAATCCTTAAAGCCTTATTATGTTATTAAGATGATTGCATGATACTTTTAAAACCCCAGTGTGCCTTTTGGTATTTCTGTGATTGTGTGTGTTCAACTTTTACATTATCTACGCATTTATAATTTCTTTTTTTATGGTTTAGTGATCAGAACTTTTATATTCTTACCGCGTTTTTAAATATTTTTGTGAACACTGTGCACAGGCTTTAATTTTCCAATACGTTTTTTAATATCTTTCAAGATTCATTGATTGCGGCTTTTGTTCTCTGTGTGTTTGAGGCTCATTTTGTGTCTGCACTCAGTGACCGGAGTTTTCTCTGTAGTGTGCTTTCCTTTTAAAATAGAAAATCACCCGCCATGGTATGACAGGTGTAAATCGCCTCTTCATTCGAAAGAATCCCCGTCAAATTTGACGTGTTTAAATAGATATTTATGCGAGAGAAATGTTTAACATTCATTGAAAACAAATAAAATAAGCGTATGTTTTATGACAGAAAATATTTAATTTATTTACATATTTCTTTATTCAAAAAACCTCTTGGTAAGCAACATTCCGTGTGAAGTATTTTTCGTCGTTTAACAATTTTCCTTGTACTTCAAATGTCTTGGTGTAAATTTTAACCTTGCCAAAAAAATATTATCAAATTACACCATCACGATTGCAATAAATAATCAGACGCATCGTGGCGTCCAAACTATATCACGCGCATGATATACCACTGACGTAATTTACTACTTTTTTAAAAAAACGGAAACTAATTTGAAATATAGGATTAATATAATTTAACATTTCTCTGGAACTACTTACTGATCCTAGCGAGATAAATTTTATATCAATCGAGAGCAAATTTTATTTCACTATTTTAGAGCTATTCAATTTGAAATTAGAACGACCATTACTTTTTTAAATTTAAAATGACTGAAATTTAGGTTCTCTAACAATGAAATAATGCTGTTTATCGTCTCGCAGTGCTATGGCGCGAATTTTATTGTTGGTGACGTCAGAGGGTTACCGGATAAGTGAGAGACAGATCTGGGCTATTATATTAGTAATAAAAAAACTTTTGGCCACCGATCCGCATGCGCGAGTGTCCGGTCGCTGGTCATTCGCCCTCCCCTTCTGCAGTCCGCGCACGTCCGATGCGACGCAGGGTCACCCGGAAGCGTTGCACTCTCCGCGGCAACACTTCCGCCTGCTGACGGAACCGTTCCTAAGCGAGTGATCTATGCACAACTAATTCATCACCCTCTTCCTCTTCAACGCCATTCAGATCCAAATGAATGCAATGCTATCCTAATGATAGGGTTGCCATACGTCCTGCATATATGGGACCATCACCGTATTACTATTTGTCCCGTTTCCTCCCGAATTACTATTTGTCCCGTTTCCTCCTGAATTACTATTTGTCCCGTTTCCTCCTGAATTACTATTTGTCCCGTTTCCTCCTGAATGGGGAGGAATAGAAACTCATGCTAGATATTTACGAATACGTATTTCACACAGCTGAACATTTAGAAAATTATCTTTTAAATCGGAAGATCACCGATTCCATTCTTAGGACCTCACTCGTCCATGATTTTGATTGAATTCCCCATCGGATAGGGAAGGTGCATGCCAATAATTTCCCTTTTTAGGGATTACTGTGGCTCAAGTTCCCACACGTGCTACTGCATATTTACAAGTCAGAAACGTCGATATCGGCAACTCTAGGATTCTATTCAACCAGTTTGAGAATCGAAAGGATTATTTAGAGAAAAATAATACCAGCCAAAACAGCGGAGCAACAATGAAACTGAGTATGGAAGAGAAATGGCTGACGTTCTTTGCAGATACAAAGTATATTCATCAGAGCTTATTTAAACTTAGAACTCAGAACTTATTTAGAGCTTGTTTAAATTTAGAGCTTAGAACTGATTTAAATACGTATTTTGGCAAACCCCTTTAGAGCGTCGCGGGAAAACCCACTGAGCGACAGCTTTCCCGGGAATGGAGTGTGGTCACAGTAGGGAGGTTACACTGTTACTACTTCCTCTGGTGATGTGTTCTACTGTGTCACAATTGATATACTGAACGTAAATTATCATAAACTTGAAAATGTTCCTCTCATTACTTCTAGAGTAACGTTGTTGCAGTGGGGTAGTCACAAATTAGTCAGTTCTGGACTTTCTTCTTGTCCACAATCACCCCCGGGCTTACACATTTTCTGACTGCGCGCTCCAGAGGGTTAAAGTGGCCAGAATTCGATTAACGATCTTGAAAAGGGGTTCTATTTCTTCAAGCCAGACGTTGATTTATTGACATTTCTCCTAAGGTGAAGGCATTTATTGACATCTGCATTTTATTTCTAACTAGCCGCCTTCGGCGACCAGCTTGTTCGCCGGGAATAAAATTTCAACTGAATCTCTTATTCATAATTTCCTTAACAAAGTAATTCTGAACTTCAAATAGCGATATTTAACTTACTATATATAACTCAATTTCAATTAAATCTTGCATCATTTTATTTCGTGGTTCTCTTAACAATGTAATTTTAAACTTCAGATCGTGGTAGATATTTAACCCATGTTCTATTAGTGACATTGGACCTGTTCTGTTCGTGATCTACATAAATGTTACTAATGGAGTCGAATAACTGACCATGTCCTGTAACCTCTAATTCCATGTTGTTGGCACTATCTTCACTTTCTTATTCCTCAGGTAAAATATTTATTTGACTTCAACATTAAAATAGGATAACACATTTTACGTCCAGCAGCATATTAGCTGGATTAAAACGTGCTGATAAAAAGAATTAAAACGTGAAAAAGAAAAGAGCCATAATCGTTCAGCTTATTGGATTATTTCCTAATCAACTAACTATCTTGACGATTCTTTACAGATTTCTCAGAATAAATCGATGAAATAAAAAAAGAAAAGAAAATCCAGTAAGATATTATCTTAGCTTTCAACAATGGAAATAATTAATTAATTGAACGAGTTAACGAATAATGTTAACAATGAAATCAATGGAACACGTAATTAAATATTTGTTTAAACAATGAAAACGGTTTGAATTGCGTTGCAACAATGAAAAATATTGTTGTAAATCAGGGGTTCCCAAACTTTATTCCCTCGCGCACGCCTTGATTAATCTTTATATTTACGCGTACGCCCTACTGTCATATCCTCCCCTCCAGACACACACACCAACATTAGTCTATGCAAAGAGCTTTTTATCAGTAATGTTAAGGGCTTATGTTAACTTAAGAGTCAAATGACTCGAATCAATAATATTTTCGGGACTTATTTCTTATTTTACATTTTTATTGCATTTTTACAACAGTATTAGTTGAACGCCAAAACAAATGAAATCAGTATTGTAATAATTTCGCATTCACTTATAAGGATGGCCATAAATGACACTCTGTAATAATTAACTTTTCAAGTGGATTATTTATTAAATAGTAAGCATTAACTTGGAGAAACAAAATTCTGTAACATTTTTAATTAATTATGTTTTGTTGTTTCCGCCATTACCAACTTTGATTTCGCGCACCCCCAACTAGTCCGCGTACCCGCGTGCCACAGGTTGAGAACCTCTGTTGTAACGCGTACCACAGGTTGGGAACCTCTGTTGTAACGCGTACCACAGGTTGAGAACCTCTGTTGTAACGCGTACCACAGGTTGGGAATCTCTGTTGTAACGCGTACCACAGGTTGGGAACCTCTGTTGTAACGCGTACCACAGGTTGGAAACCTCTGTTGTAAATTATAACAAAAACTATTTTTAAACGGTTATTAAAATTAGAGAAAAATTGTACGGCAACTTCATTGACATCACTGACAAGAAAACTCTTTGTACTTTCAGATTATGTAAAAATGATTTTTGTGCTGTAATATTTTCTGAAGTTATTAAGGAACGCCAAAATTTCGCTTATTTTTTAATTAATCAAAATTCTAATTAAAATTTCCAAAAAAGGGCTCCGAGGTGCACATTCCCACCCTGCAAAGAATGTCCATGACGAATGTCGTAGCTCTATGTCCAAGGGTCTGTCTTGTAGAGAGCCAACACACACATTCTACTTTATTATTAATTGAGATTCCGTCACGCTCTCGGGCGAGAATAAGCAATAACGCATTCGGAACACGAATTCGTCCCGCGGAATCTCCGGCGGGAATCGGTTACAAAGTATTTTTAGACTCACTCGCACTCGCATCGAAGAAACAAAGTTGATCTCTCTGTTGATGTTGAAACAATACGAATTTCAGGGTAGAATACTAATTGAAGAATAACGTCAGTGATAGCGACACTCTAAAAGAAGAAATGTCCGAGACATGCACAGTGAAATGTTTTGACGTATTGAATACAGGGTGTCCAAGAATCGTGGAACAAATTTGCCGTATTGAATACAGGATGTCCAAGAATCGTGGGACACATTTGCCGTATTGAATACAAGGTGTCAAAGAATTGTGGGATACATTTGCCGTATTGAATACAGGATGTCCAAGAATTGTGGGACACCTTTGCCGTATTGAATACAGGGTGTCCAAGAATCGTGGGATACATTTGCCGTATTGAATACAGGATTTCCAAGAATTGTGGGACACATTTCAAAAATTAATAATAAAAAAAACCTAATAATGTTACAACTACGGTTTTTTTTTAAATGAGAGAGAGAGAGCAAATAAAAAGGTTTTTTTTTTTCATATAAGTAATGCGGCGGTCTAAATTTGCTACAGCGAGAGATTTCCGTATGCAATGTCTACCGATCGGCAGAAGCCGATGCTCGTTTCCTGGTTTCCTTTTTTAGTTTTTCTTGAATATCTCGAAAAATATTCAGGTTTCACACTATATGTGAATTAACAACTTAAAGAGCGTCAAATTCCCTACAAATACATGCATTAATTTTCTTCTCAATAGTTTCGCAGATAATGGTTCTCAAATTGGGAGATTTTTAATAATTTAAGTCCATCTAGACCCCCGTAACGGCGCGTTACCTATCTGAAAAATAACTTTCTGAGCAAAACTAACTAATCTGAGCAAAAAATTACCTTTTACAATTTTTATTTCGTATGGAAGCTTATGGCCCCTAGATATATCAACTATGGTCGCCTGCCACCCACCACCCTCCATTTTCGAGATATATTACGAAATAAAACTTTGGCAGAGAGTCCCTCAACCTCTACAACTGCCAATTTATTTCGCCAAGTTGTAAGTATAACCACAGGCTATTAATATTGTCACAAAAAAAATGTACTGTCGCTCTCCTGCCTTGCTAGGGGTAAGTATAGAATGCCGGCAGCGGTCAGGCCTGGACCCCTGAACTTGGCGACAAATCGAAGATTCCCGAAAATGCGATTATTATCTCGATATCTCTATTAGGAGCCGAGATCCGGATTTCTCTAGAGATTTCCATGTAGCGTCACGCCCTGTCAGGAACACTATATATATATATATATACGGCGGTAGGATTCGACGGGGAATGTCTTTGGATTTCGATTGCCTTCGAGGAATCATTTGTAGTTTCGTTTGCAGTGCGAGCTGGATTTCTTGAACTCTATTGAAAGTGCTGTTACTGCCATTAATAGTGAATTGCTGTCTGTTTGTTTTACTAGATCCGGAAGTGCTGTTACTGTTATTGCTTGTGATTTGTTGTCTGTTTGTGTTGATAATCTGTATAAGCGCTATGGTTCATGTTTCCTGTGCTTTTTGTTTACGGAAGATTCTTGAATAAATCGTCTTTCTCCGTTATCCTGCTTGTTGTACTGTTTCCGCCATTCATAAACAGGGCGATTTTCGTAACAATATTACGGGCGAACAGCTGGTAGCCCAAGGCAGATAGTTAAGAGTTAAATCAGAAACGCACGGTACATTACTGCAAGGTGTGTTAGAAAAGTTCGGTGAATGGTCCCATAGTACAACAACCGCGCTGTTTCGGATGATGCCCTCAGGCAGACCCATTGAGAGACATGGCAACTAGTGCCCCCTAGCGTCCAAATCACGATAGTTAAGCGGAAGTACGCGCTACGACCAATTTAATGAGTCAGTGTGAGAAGGCGCGTCACTGCGAAATGGAGCAACGCGTGAACATCGAGTTTTGCTTCAAATTAGGCAAAATGGCGACGGAGACACACGAAATGTTAGTGAAAGTGGACGCAGTGAGTAAAAAGTGTGTTTTTGAGTGGTTTAAACTCTTTAGAGACGGAAAGGAAGATGAACCGCGTTCGGGTCGACCACCAACAAGCACAACTCCGGACAACATCGATCGAGTGCGACGGATGCTTGCGGATGATCGACGGCTGTCTTTGAGAATGATGGCAGAAGAATTGAAGATAAGCCTAGATAGTGTGAGCAACATTATTCACGAACATTTGCAAAAGCTTAAGAAAAAGGTCTACGCTTTTCCGACATTGCGCAGGTCCAGCAACGTGTGACAACGGTGCTTCGAGCGATACCGAAAGAAGCGTTTGCTGACAGTTTCCAGCAGCTGTACAACCGATGTCAAAAGTGTATTGCAGCTAATGTTGATTACTTTGAATGCCAGTAAAGGTATTTTGTTTGCATACGTTGTTTCCTTTATTTTATGAGACCATTCCCCGTACTTTTCGAACGCATCTTGTATTAAAAAGATACTGTAATAAAAAGGGACTTCCTTACCTGTGACGAGCTTCTGCGTGTAATCCGCGTTCTCCATGATGTAATCCAAGCCCACTCGGGTGTCCATGACGAGCCTGAGGCACTGCCCGCACTCCACCTTCAGCTGCACCTCCTCCACGCTCCTCCCCGGCAGCGACTTGAGGGTCTCGAGCAGGGTCTCGATCCCGTTCTCCTTGACGAAGGAGCGCGCCCACTCCGGGTCCTTCAGGCACCTGCGCAGCTCGACGTACAGGGGGGTGGAAGGGGTCCGCAGCTCGCTGGCTAGGTCGCCTGGACTGCGGGAGGAACGGGAGCGGCGGAAGATGGACCGGACAGCTGACCAGCGGCTGTCGTCGATGCCCTCGCCATTGGGCGCCGGCAAGATTTTATCTGCAAAAACAGACTTTCATCAGAGCACAGAAAAGGTAGAAGTCTGTTTTTTATTTTATAGATTTTAAGCTTTAACCCCTTAATTGTTTTGGCCGAGCTCCACTCGTGCATCGAATTATGGAATTTTTTAAGCTTATAAAGCTAAAATTAAGTCATTCATAGACGTTATAGCTCGATATAAAAATGTCTATTAATCCATTAACCGCTTAAGGGTTTAATCCGAGTATATTCGTTTTACGTAATGTATGCAATTTCCTTTATCCCGAGATAGCTCGGACTGACTTTATTTGTTTTCAAGTCGACAATGAAAAAAAAAATAAAAACAGGAAATTTTTGGCACATAATTACAAAATAATTTGGTTCTTAAGCGGTTAACATCTCAAGTGTTCTATGGACATGTAGTTAATTCATTACGACAACGCATCCGCGGGGAATCTTCCAGCTGACCGAACGGGGCGAGGTCTCTGTTTCAACTCGATCGTTCAGCATTTAGTCTGTCTGTAAATTTGTTACTAATGTTATGTTCTATGGACATGCAGTTAAATCATTACGACAACGCATCCCCGGGGAATCTTCTAGCTGACTGAGCGAGGCGAGGTCTCCGTTTCAACTCGATCGTTCAGCATTTAGTCTGCCTGTAAATTTGTTACTAATGTTATGTTCTATGGACATGTAGTTAAATTATTACGACAACGCATCCCCGGGGAATCTTCTAGCTGACCGAGCGAGGCGAGGTCTCTGTTTCAACTCGACCGTTCAGCATTTAGTCTGTCTGTAAATTTGTTACGCACATCAGTCGCGACTCAACACGTTGTTCGAAGTTATTCTAATTTGGCCTGAAGGCTTCTTGAGGTCCGGAAAAACGACGTATATGTAAAAATTTTAATTTTCGATTCCGTTTCAAAATGGTGGCCGTTTTATTTGGCACATTTAAAACATTTGAATCATTTCGGTAAAGGTGAGGCATTTAATTGCAATTTAGTTAATATGATAAAAGCCGACACTGAATTACACTTTTGTTAATACTTATAAAACCCAAGACTTCCGTAAAGTAAATAATTCGCTTTGAAAAGAGAGAGAGTGAGAGATAAGATAATAGTTCCATGTTGAGAGTCGCTTTTTCCTGCTTAGTTCAGTCTAATCTTGTTTTTCTCCTTTCTTGAAAATATGCCTTTTCAATGGTTGTAGCCAAACGGTTCAAGCTATAAAAATCGAAAACAACCTCCAGTCTCGAGCGGAAATTTTCTACAATTTTGTACCAGTACATTTTTGATGCAACTTTAATAATAAGTTAATATATTTGTTTTGTAAATACAGGGAGCAAAATTTATGCGTAATATAAGTGTAAATTATTGTACATCGATTGGTTTAAGACTGTAAATACAGCTTTGTAAGATGGTGTTGAAAAGCGTGAAATAGAGGACGCTGCTAAGCAGCCCAAGAAAGTAAAAGGGAGTTTGTTTACGGGTAAGAGGGGAAAAAATGACCCTGGTAATAAAAACCAGATGGCCTCTGAAAGTAACTCTCAGGGTAAGTTCTGGATGGAAGAGAGACGCCATTCCTCATAATACTGGCACGAACCGAGATTCAATCTCGGTTGGAAATTAAGCTGTCGTTTATTAAAGTTGTTACTGTTATCTAAATTTGAGTGATAATTAAAGTACACCACTGAACCACCATTGAACATGCACAACAGATGGTGTATATATAGGAACAAAAAAAGGAACCTCTCGAGAGACAAATTTGGACGCCCCTGGGAACAATAGAGTCTTCAAAATGAATAACTTCGGATAAATCTTTAAAAGACTGCGATGAAGAACAGATACTAGATTTTTTTTTTCATACGAGGGGGGACGGACGTGAGGTCTACTGTCGCAGAATTACTAGTTACTCATTGAAAGTTTTATATTGTTATTCTAAATAAGAAATTGCTTTATAATTAAAAAAAAAACATAAAAAAGGCGCAGTTCGGGTCCGCGCCGTAGAGTTTTCGTGGAAACGTCGGGATAAAATCATAAAACAAGTATTTCGTATTAATACGTAAATGAATTATCAATCTCTTTAATACAATATTTACACAGAGTAGTATAATGGTTACAGAATAGATAAATCACAAATTTATCGCATGTAGCAAGGGCCTGTGGTAGCTTACGAAATACTTGTTTTATGATTTTATCCCGACGTTTCCACGAAAACTCTACGGCGAGGACCCGAACAGAGCCTTTCTTATGTTTTATTTAGAGCAGCTTTTGATGGCGCCGTCTGTTGACAGTATATAGAACTACATTTTGCATATGACCAGTAAAACATTATTTACTACAAATGATCAGATTTCCCGTAATATTCAAATTTTTGAATTCAAATTTTAATACAATGTTTCTTTTACGTATTGTCCAGTATTCTGTAAGTTTCGTACAATTCGAAAGAAAACTCAGCATGTTATGATAAAAAAAAACCCATGCCGAGTTTGAAATTTTCATTTTAATACCGATTTTTACTTATATTCCGATAAATATTTTGATTGTCTCACTTTGGCTCCTAGTAATAACCATTTTATGTATGAAAAAATATGAACTTTTCGTTGATTTGACAACAGGGAACATCTCATACAAATTTGGGACAAATCCGCGAAACTTTCCCGATGGAAAACAAAGAGTCGACATTCGAAATTGTCCCGGATAAAACGCGACATCTAGTAACTTTAAAAATAAACAATAACGCAAGTGTGATCTGAAAATTAGCAACGTTAGCATTGTAAGACGTTGATTAACGAGACATTCTAACGTCATAATGTTTATATCTGTAAATTCCGTCTCGCGGCAGGCATGAAAAAAATGCCCTACAGTCTACAAGACAGACCGGCGGACTTAAGAGCTGCCAAATTTGGTACGCAGTTACTGCTTGGGTAGCAGGATAATAATTTTAATCAGAGTCTTAATTAAAATTGATCGGAATTTTAACGTTTTTCCTCAATAACTTCGGAGCGTATAATCGCATAAAAACTATTTTTACGCCACTATGAAATTCAAAAAATTAGTTTTTCAGTGACACAACTTCCATTCTCATAGAATGTTTTGTATAATTTTATTAAATCTATAAAAATATTTTTATGAATGCTTCACAACAATACTTTTCAATGTTTTACTGTTCAACAACGGATTCCGAGACTACCACTTTTGGACGATTTTACACCGGCAGTGAGTCATATGAACGCATTTCCGGAGTTTTTTGTTAGATCACGCTCAGTAAAATGTAAACATCACCCGTCTATTCTTCACTTTCCCCCTATTTTGATGAAAATAACTCCGCCCGGCGCATGCGCAAAAGCGCGGAGGGATTCCGAATCCGTTGCTGTACAATATTTGCTGCATTTGTACACACGCGTTTTGCGACGATATTAAACTCATTTCTTGTGTGCTATCGTTACTATACAGTTAAGAGTAAATTTTTAAAAATAATATTAAGCCAGACGAATCACACCTGGAACATTATCATGTTCAGCGATATTTCGGATGACAGATCCGAATCTCCTTAATTTTTTTAAGGTACCCGACTATGTTCGGATAAAAAAAGTTTTAAAAAGCATGCACAAAAAAGATTTACAGAGATAATTAACAAAAATAAGCTTAAATAGTCACAAATAGATATAAAAATTCATATACCATCAGTGGTTTCTGAAAATAATAATTTTTTTCCAAAAATTTTAATAAAAGTTCCAATGTTAAGTAAAACAGCATAAATGAAAAAATATGGGATAAATTTAATTTTAATTTCGCACGCGTACTTCTCAAACTATCTAGCATGTAAAAGACCGTAAGATAAATTTTATTTTAAAAAATAAATATTTGATGAACATTCAAAGTTGGCGACATTGATTTTTCGTCAAAATTATCCTATGTTCCGAACTGAAAGTGACCGTAGAACATGACTAAATAAAGCTATCATAAAATCTGCGGTCTATTACACCCTCAAAGGGTTTTGACACATGTGTACGAAATTTCAATAAATTTTAATGAAATTTTTTTGAGATATCAAATTTTTCGTGGACCAGTTTTAGTGACATTTTCATTTTTCAGAAAAAGCATTTAAAAAATATAATAGCACATTAGTTCAAATAAATATCAAGGAATAAAATATTCAAGGAATAAGAATAAACAAGTAATATTTAAAAAAAATTTAAGTCAATTCCTACTTAGGTCAACAAAGAAAAATTTTATTTGAGAAATTTTTTTCTCCCATATAAAACTAAAATTAATTAATTAAATTTAATTAATGAATTAATATTTGAAAAAACTGTATTAACATCAAGTGTCATCCACTACAAGTTTTAAAAAATGTATTTGAACTTGAGTGGACGAATAAAAAGTATTTTATTAACGATTGAAAATTTGAACAAGATATATAAATAAATATATATAGGGAGAGTGTGAACTAATAGTAGGAATTGAAAAAACAAAGATTGTTTTAGAGTCTTAAAAGTTGTGGCTTCATTTCTAGTGAAAAGTTTTTGAATATTTCTTCGAACATCGCTTTTTCAACATAGTTGTATACCTTGTCGTTAACAGAACTGTTCGAGAAAGCAATTTAGCCTCACCTGTCACGTTCTTAATCCACCGGCTCATAATCTTTCTTTCACTAAACGCTTCAGTTACGAGCACAGAACCAGATATGTTTCCAGTATAACGGCACTCCCAGCAGAACTCGAGTAAAATTCCATCGTAAAAAAACTGAAATGATCCTTAGATCATTTCAGAGAGATGTGGAACTCGCACCAGTACTGCCGTATTGAAACAGTTGCCACTTACGAAAGGTCAAAATTTAGTTAAAAATCATGGAAAGTTTTCCTCGGGTTTCGGATGAGACACGAATAACGGTTTCTCCTCGATCCTGTTACGCCAATCGGAAATGTTCTAGACAGTTGCTCGAGTGTTTCTTTTCTACTAAGAATTTCTGCCAACGCGACACACGACTGAAGGTTCTAGAACGTGCGCAAAGGATTAGAGGACCTGTAGTATCTCTTTATAGATATATTATTATCTTTGTTTCAGTTAAATTTAATGCAGCATCAGTTGCAGACGATTTTGTAAAGTTATAGCATCTCTTTACACATTAATCTTTTTATTTATTTTAAATTTATTTTTCATAGAATGGCAACAAAAAAGAGAGTTGTTAAAAAATATTTCAAAAAAATAAAAAATATATGATAGAATGAGAAAAAGAAGTTTGGTTGGAACAAAAGTTTTCTTAGGATAACTTTTTAGGTCTGATGTTATCGTTTGAGTAAGAAATCTCTCATTTCCATAAAATATCTAGTTCTTTCATGAAAGTCAGCTAAAGCATATTCTTTGCTTAACCCTTTCAAATTCTCAACATGTTTCGTTTTGAAAATTAATAAATTTATTTAAAAAATGAGTATTAGACATATACAACAGTGGCTCACATTTGTTTTTGGACACTTGTGTTTTTGAAACTTACTTATAAAAAACAACATCTAAATATTAAAGGATTTACTTCAAAATTTTTTCATATAAATTTTCTTTTGTCTATAATAAAACCTATGTATTGTAATGTAAATAAATTCAATACCTTTTTTTGAAAAATTAATTTGCAGTGAAAGTGTTAAAAACAATCTCACATACGTAATTGAACACTAGAAAGCTTTACTGAATTTTTTGACAGACGATATTTTTTGCTATTTATTTTTATTATAAATGGAAATATATGCCAAATATTATCGTCTGCACTTTGAAATTACTACTACTCTTCATGTAAATTTGTTTACATTTCTATATTTGAAGTGAACATGGCCGGGCGCGAAAGAATATGGAGGCCTTTCTAGGAGGGTGCCATTTTTTTTTTCTCTTGACCGAATCAGATCGGCAATAATTTTAGCCCGTCTGTTGATGGCAATTTTCATCTCTTTTTTGATTACAGATTGAAAAGAACTATGGAATGAATAGGGGATAATAGCCTTTGTTGTTGAAAATCCCCCCTCCAAAAAAAAACCCAAATCAAATGGCCGGGCGCTACAAAGTTACAACAAATTCTATTAGGAATTTAATCATAGAACATTTTAAAGATGGTAAAAGCATTAGAACTATCGGAAAACTTGATAAAGTAAGTCATTTAACTGTGTTTGCTATTATAAAAAGATGGAAACTACGTGGAACTACTAGCAGTACGCGCACGGCGTTACCCGTGGAATCAGGAATTCAACAAAATGGGAAAAAAACCGCCCATAATGATATGAAAAAATTCTGAAAACAAAACAAAAGATACACATTATTGATTTTCCCGCTTATTTTTCTTCGCGATAATGACATTTCAACTGTAGAAAAACAATACAGAGTACGTTAATCCAAAACAATATTAAAGAATTGCAACGTGAAAATGATTATTATACAGCAAGTAAAATATAAAATCGAATCCGAAAATAATAATTGAAGTAATTCATTCAGTTGAAGGTCATGACGTATCCTGAGCTCTGCACAGTCAGCCAATCAAAATTGCCAGCAACGTTCCGAAGAAGTACCGGGCGAGGGAACTCGCTAGAGGAAAAATATCTTTCAACTGACCAGGAAAAAATTAATTAAAAAAAACGGGGAAAGATATTTTAACCATTCTTGCTTTAAATCCGACAGAACCGTTGCAGTTATAAGCTGAAAAAAAATTGAAAATAATAGCGTTATTTGAACGTTGGATGCAGCAAATTTAAAAACAAAAATAAAATTTAGATGGCAAAACTATTTTTTAAAAATTTCTCAAAATTCAGTAAATTACGTTAGACGTTCACAACAAACTTCATTAGAACGAAAATTGTTCGTTCTATCCGATGGTGCATGAATTGTTTTTCAACGATCATTAGGAGAGATACTACGGCCGTAAACGTGCCAAAAATGACCCAAAACAACACAAAACATTAAACAAAAAAATCTAGATTAAATTTTAAAATTTCGGCTTCGAGGCGCATTCAGTCACCATTACGACTACCTGTGTGCCAAATTTCATGGCTGTAAGTGCGATAGATTCGTCTGGACATCGCGTACACAAACATTGCCTTTCATAAGTATAGATGAATCAATAAATATGGACTTCCGGAATTTGTCTCTTGTCATTTCAGTAAGAACAATGAAACTAAACAAATGGCAATTGCTTTCTCTTGGCCGACCTGGAGGGTAAGAGTACGCAAGTAGGGTGGTGAAAAGTACGCACCGGATCTGGTCTAACAAGAGTCGCAAACAAATGCATAGGAGGAACTGCAATCCTCCTGCCACCACTCTAAGGCGTCGTAGTGTTAAGTCTAGTAAAGTAAAAAGTTGGCCGGCTGACTCAGCAGGCCTGCAAACTCTGCAGCAGAGTATTTGGATTGTATAAAAAATATTTTGTAAGTTGTTTTTTTTAAATTAATTTTGAAGTTAAATTCTACATTTTTTATTTGGGAAATACTGAAACCAAGTGTTCTGAAGGTGACAGCAATAATATATTTTGCTACTTCAGTTTGCCTTAATATTTAATACTTAAAGACCGCTTGTAGATATAAAAGCTTGTAGGAGGGGCCCAAAAGTGTGCATTGCCTACTTTTGCCGTAATTTCCAAGCATTGATACGGGACGTTTAGGTACTAAATAAATAAAACACGAAAAAAGTGGGTAGGTAATGTTTTATTTCACTCTGATAAAAAATCAACAGAATTTAAGCAATCTAATAAAGTGAACACGCAGAATAATAAAAATAGTGCAAGGTCCAGTCATATTTTAAAGTTGGCTTTACTTTCTAAATTGTATCACTTTCTTCTTTCACATAAGTGTAAAATTGGGCGCGAGTCATTTTATAATTATAATCACAAATCAAAATTGCTTTAATTTTCTCCCCTAACAACCTGTTTCCTTCGCCCGACCAATTGAGTTGACATGAGGGAAAAAATTCTCTCCGTATTTGCATAGTGCGACCACGGATTCCGAGACTACCTCTTCTGGGCGATTTTACACCTTAAAGGGGTGTCGGGCAGTGAGTCATATGAGCGCATTTCCGGAGTTCTTTGCTAGATCACGCTCAGTAAAATGTAAACATTACCTTTCCATTCTTCACTTCTCCCCTATTTTGATGAAAATAACTCCGCCCCGCGCATGCGCAAGAGCGCGGAAGGTTTCCAAATCCGTTTCTATACAGTATTTGGGCTGGAATGGAACATACGTATTCTCATTCTCATAACTTACGGGTCTATTCTGGTACCCCCGGTTGGG